>OX421448.1:53863721-53891221 GCA_949126865.1 Montipora capitata
GGAAAAGTTTGAATTATTGTAAGCTTTCAGTGGTTGGTCTTTTTATTCAAGGAAATGGAGCAATGATTCAAGTTATTATCATTATTACTATGATTTAAAGTTTGTTTTCTCGGATCATTATCATCATCATTTTTATCATCATTATTATTATTATTATTATTATTATTATTATTATTATTATTATTATTATTATTATTAAAATTATTATCAGTTGAGATCCAATGACGGCCAGTGGAGGGGGCTTTTAAGCCCAGCAGTGACGCCCAGCTACCCCCTTGGGTTATATGTGCTCACTGAGACCAGCAGATAGTATTTTTTTTTATATTCACTTTGAAAGTTAAATTACTTGCAAGTAAAGTAAAAGTAAGTAAAAATCTTTATACTCAGTAAAAAGATATAGCACACAAGGTGCTACATAGACCGAGCTAAATAAATATGATAAATACACAAGAAATTATCTACATTAAAACTAGGGGGAAAAACAGAAAACATGTATGTATTTATGTGTGTATATGCGAGGGTAAACTACATCCGCTTGTTTCTAATCAGCTTTTTAAATGACATAAGATTAGGCGCAGCTCTAATTTTGTCCTCAAGGCTATTCCACAGTTTACTTCCTAAATACCTATAATAGATTTGAGTCCATAAGTGCTGGTATTACATTTAATTGGTAATTTCAAAATATTTTTGTCTCGTAGATTATATTCAGAGACTCGCTCTTGAAAAAGAACTTGTTTTTATAAAGGAGCTTGATTATTCGAAGCCTTATTTATAAACTAAGTAAACGTAACTATGTTCTCGGAAGTATTCGATTATAAAGTGTGCTCTCTTTGGCTTTCCCCATTAAACGTTCCTACTCGTTCGTCTTAACCTGGAATACACTCCTAAGAGCCCTTTCATTTAACTTTTCAAGCTTGTCAACGTTGCTTTTCAGACAAAAGAATGAATGAGTTGTATACCTTTATTTTGGCTTAAAAGAAACAAGGCGTTTAATTCTATTAAATACAGAAATTTGTCTGCTAATATTACGACATAGATGGGCAATTTGCTAATGAACGTGCCTTGTCTTGACAATGTTCGCCCCACAAATAGAATCTGAAACGACAACATTATTAGGGCTGATTTACACGGTACGATTTTTGTCTCATGCGACAAGCTCACGACAGACCTACGACATAACTTACGATTGTCGCAGCGTTTTAAAACATGTTTAAAAATGCTACATTTTTCTGACGTACACAACAATCGCAAATCATGTCGTGGGCCTGTTGTAAGCCGTTCTCGCATGCGACAAAAATCGTACCGAGTAAATCGGCCCTTATAATCCCTGCAGCACTTCCCCACGGTCTACGTATCTCAAACCAAGACAGTGGAGTGCTCCTAGCCAGTTAAGGCAAGTTTAAATGACAACAGAAAGGCAAGCCAGACCAGAGTTTTTCTCTTGCCTAGCTGGAGGCCGCCTCTGTTGTAAGCGTTAGCTCGGCTAAGTCGCGCCAGTCAGTTAGGACGACTGGACTCCATCAGGCTACAGTTAGGCCAAATTAACTAGGCAGGGCAATTTTTTATCATTATTATTACTGTTATCGTCACCACAATTTTGCCTAAATGTCTTTTTCAGGTTGAAATCGCTCTTTTGTTGACTCTAGCTCTTGGCTTCCTGAGAGACGCAGATGGTTCCTGTGCGGAGGAAGTAAAACACCACGTTAACAACGCCTCGAACCCATTACGTACCCACCACCAACCATGTGCGAGGAATGTAAAAAGTCTCCTTGACAACGCCTCAGGCCCACCAAGTGGCCACCACAGCCGATGTGTTAAAAACACCGTGGCTATTGGTATTTGTAATAAATTCTACACAGCTGTAACTTGCAGATATGACAACGGATGTAGAGGAAGATCGGCGACAATGATTCGCGTCCAATGCTGCGACGGTACAAGCGTGACACTACCAACTGATTGCTACTGAGAAGAAAAACGAAGAAATTAGCCTTTTTCTTGTTGATGTATATTTATAAATAAAGTTAGACAAATGTTGGAGCCATAACCGACAACAATAATTTATTGCTGGATGTATATTAGGGCTTCCGTGGGGAATCCTTTTGTCAATAATTAAAGTATTTAGGAATCCACGACAGGATTGTTACTTTTTAATGTTGCTGTGTCTCCATGTAAATTGTGTTCGAAGCGTGAATGACTTTAATTCACTTTTTATACAGCCAACCTATAATGATTAATCACTCCTTGATATCGTCTAAGACAAACACGAACTCAACTCCAACACAACAGGAGCGGTTGATAAGACCTCATTGTGACTGCCAAGCCTTTCACATATTGTTGAGACCAGTAGGAAATTGAAAACACAACGGACTGAACGCAGTCGTAAGAGACTAAAAACGGTGACCTCAACAACAACATTCAGTGCTAAACACCACTTAATCAGAGAAACCTCAGAATTGACTTGGACTCCCGTGCAAAACTCAGCTTACATACTAATGTACTACCAACCTCTGAGAAAGCTGGTGTACTCATTTAGAACAATCCCCACGTCACTGAACTGTCGCTAACTACTGCCAGCACCAAAAAAAATGATTCATTGACGAAGCAGCTACAGATCAAGACGCGCCGATGACAGTCTTCCCAGCCAGCAACATCACTTTTGATCACTTTTACTACTGCCTAATCCGGTCATAGACCAGAAAACTTATACGATTATATGACACTGCACTAGTTTCCTGACTCTGGGAAAAACTTATTCTCTGGATGTCGAAAGGCCAGTCAATGTCACCAATACCCGGTCCTTCTAAAGACTACTAGCCCTCACTCTCACCCGGACGATCTTCTTTGATGAAGTAAAATAACTTTTTCAGATCGTACAATGTAAAAAGAGTTTAAATGCCTTGTTTATGGTGGAAGTGCACTTAGCTATCAAGCTAGTTCACAGGCACCAAACTTTTAATAGTTTGAAAAAAACATGATTAATAACCCCAAATGGGGGGAGGCCACCAGTTGGCTCTTTACAAAGCGCGGCCTTGCATACGGCCGGGACCTTTGAAATTTGAATTGACCAATCAGCATTCAGTGGGCGGGAAAAACTTTACTGTCCTAACGTCACAGCAATTGTGTGCTCTCTGATTGGTTAGATGCAAAATATTGAAAAATTGCAGTTGATCTTCGATATCGACATTCAGTTCTATCGATCTTCTCTTTCACTAATTTATATACATGGATTTTACGTTATATTACAACAGCTTACGCTGAATATTTGCAATGATATGGATTGGATCAATAGAGAGGATTTAAGATTTTATTCAGGGTGACTGAGACAGTTACGGACTTATTCGGCGGAGGAAGACTTCGCCGACAGGATTCTGCTACGAAGGAGTTTGTTTTTTGCGATCTGCGGAAGGGCGAGTTCCACGAGTTCTTCACTGGTGAGCCTTCTTTCACGGAGTTCTCGAAATCTGGCTTTCCGGTCAAGGGGCTTAAGTCCTCGTCCAGAGATAACCAGTCGAGATCTGCGTTTAGTTTGTTTGTTTTATTTCTTTTATTTTATTATTTATTTATTTTTTATTTTTTTTTCCGTGTCGGTAAAAGTCTTGCCTGTCACTCCCCTGGTAAGTGGTGTCTTTGTGCATAGAGCCTTCTGCGCGTATTTTTTTAGGATGGAGAGGGTAGTGGAACTGCGTAGATTTTTCTGGTGGACACAGTAGAATCATTAACTTAGCCTGCAATGGCGTCGAAAGTCATGCAACGCGAATGGCGTTTTAGTGGATCCTTAAACAATATATACCCTTATGTAGCTCAATAATGGAAAGTCAGTTGGATAAACTAGGCATGAATCTCAAAAGCGACGAGTACTGGACTTCGACAACAATCTATCGCCCGTCGAGACGAAATCAAAGTGAGCTGTATTTACCTGAAGTACATGGTAATTTGACACGATTGAGTTTCTTGTCTTCACGCACGCAATGAAATAGGAAGAGATTTTCGCCTCTAAGAGCAAATATGTTGTTTGTTTCAATAAAATTTTCGCTGGAAAAGGATTCTGTGGTATTTTCTGCCTTTGTGAATTATAATATCATGTTGTGTATTGAATTTTCGAGCTTAAGGTTGAAATGTGATATGGGAGAAGTTTTTTAGTATTGCTCTGTAAGCAGGAAGGATTCACAGGCCTGTTGGAAGCGTGCTTGAGTTTCAACAAAATGAGCCCCAAAATCAGTGAAAACTTGTGACGCAAATGAATAATAAAGTAGCTGCTATTTCCAAAATGATGGAATTACCTGGTAATAATAACGTCGTACGCGTCTTGGAGAGTAAATTTTGACTTTGCATAAACAAGAGTTGGGCGATTGTGATCTTTGTTTTAACTTCGCTCATTTCATTGTCAAACTTTATAACACTTGACAGAAAAAGAACCTTACAAAAACCCGGTATTTTGCCATCATTTGACACAGATGCTTCACTGTTTGGCGAGTAAACATGCCGCGGTAACTTAATCACGGCGCCCGCTGAATTCTGGCCATGTCACTTTCGATTTTGCAATTTACTTGAACGTAGCAAAAATCTCCCAAAATGTTTGTCGCTGATCGTACCTTTTTATATTCAATATTCACGGTTCAAAATTAATGTTGTTTTCATGTCGTAAATATTTCATTCTCGATCGACCGTCCCGGAAACTTCCTTCTGCTCTTTCTAAAAACTGTGTATCAATAGTTATTTGCTTTTTGATCAATATTTGTTTTGCATAAAGCAAGCCAACAAAATCTGTACCTTGCTGAGTTCGCATTTGTTAGCGTTAATAGTATTTTCGGTCAGATGCTTCTGTTTTTTATGAGGGGTTTATTGTTTTGGTCTCCCATCCTAACACTAACCCCGCTGAACAGGGCTTGACTTCAGTGAAGTTTAGTATTACAAAACTGTCAGATGCTCAGAGGGCACACTTGTGGTGCAAAGAAGTTGTGAGGGAACTTGAAAATTATCAACATGCCAGCCCACAAGCCAATGCTTCTCGCTTCTCTTTTATTTATTATTCTTCAGAGACTGGAATGCTGTATTTCAATACCACACAATTCAGTGCCTTCTGATTTTCTGTAGCACGTACCACAGGCAACCCAGTGTATGCTTCACGGAAGCATCTCGTTAGTATTGCGTGACGTTTATTATTGTAATAGCATGAATAGTTAGCTGGTCAATGTCGTTTTGTTTAACCCGAAAATAGGATATGATTTGTAACTTGAGATAGAAAATTTAGTCGCTTTTATTCAACTCGTGGAACGTGCAGTTGTGATTTTGGCTTACTCGTTTTTATGGCTTACCTGGTTATGCATTTGGAGTCTCGTCACAAAGTAAGTTGATTAATAAGTTTCTCTTTTCTCGATTGTTTTGTAAGAATTGGATTTAGAGTTTTCTGTTATATTCGTGTTAAATGGAATATTATCACGCATGTAAAAACCAATTTAGTTGATCGCGTGTATTAGGAATACTTTGACATTAGCGTTTATTGATTATCAGTTTAGTGTCGTTCATTTTATATTAACCTATTAGTTTTTAAGTTTCCGTATATATTGTGTTTATTTCAGATCGAATAAAAATTAAATAAATCAGCTTGTATTTATCGTTTTCACGTGACGTCATCATTTTCGAAAATCCAAAACTAAAGAGCCACGAAAGTTATTATCCTCATCAGGCATAAGAGGCGGTAAATTTGTATCCATTTGCAATTTTAAAGCTCAATAGCGTGCTTCGTTTGGAAACCAGAGCATTTTGAATTTCTGAGTCATAGCGGTGCGTGACACGAGGCGACGATCGAGTTTTTTGAGAAATATATATTTATCTCATGGTTTTGAGCCTTTTTAGAATTTAAAGCATTAGGAAAAGTGCTTAGGTAAATAGCTGTTTGTTCAGTACAGATGATCACTCGCCTAGATAGCCAAAGTAAGTAACAGATGTTGACACTATTTTCCGGCCGCCATATTGGTGCACCACAGATGTGCACTAACATGCCGTTTTCATACTAGGCTCTGTAAATTTCTGCGAAACATTTCGACGAATATCTGAAGTTTGGGGAAACGCACAGGCCTACAACTTGGAGAAGTGTCTTCTTCATTTATCTTCTACAACATCACGAATTCTTAACTTTTTCCACTGGATGGTTTTCGATTTATTTTTTTATTGCGTGACAGTGAAAACGATCTATTTATACGATTCGAGAGTCCAGAGTCCGTTTATTGGGTTTTCATTTGAACTTTGAATTCGTTATTCACTTAGCTTGTATTATTAAAACTCGCATTCTTGATATCATTTGGCCTTGTTTATTGATAATAATGATAATGACATGACTTTTTTCGGGAATATTGTTTATTTGCGCCCTTGTAGTGTCATTTGCGGCCCGAGCGCGAATCGCGAGGGCCGCAAATGACACTACAAGGGCGCAAATAAACAATATTCCCGAAAAAAGTCATGTTATTCCCTTTTTAACAACTCCACAATTTTAACGTTTGCGTTGCTTATCATGTTTATTGAGTTATAGAACACAGTACATACAAATATAGCCGCTCCCAACTACAACGAACCGCCAATAAGTCATATGACCGGAAGTATATGTCAGTTCTAACCTAAAAAATGTTGCAAAGTGGTTTTTATTTCTGTAGTTTATACGTCAACAAATTGCATTATTGGAAAGCGTAATCATGGCTTGCACGGCAAATTATAAGACTAACCCACAAACTAATCCTCCGAAAGGTGAACCCTATTCTCATGTTAATTTCACTTTACAGTGTCCCCAATTTGGTGCTCCAGCGCTAAATCGACTAGACAGTTACTTCTCTTTCCTTTCCTTTACCAAAGTTAAGACGGGTGTATCGTCGTAAACCAAGATGTGTGCTAAAGGTTGTGATGCACCTCGATTCTGGCGTTAACTCCATTTGATTGTACCCTTGGTTGAGGTCGAGTTTACTAAACATCGTTGCTCCGCTCAGGCCTTTGATTATTTCTTTGATTGTTGGTGTTGGATGTCTCTCTCACTGTATGGCCTTGTTTTCCTGCGTCATATCTACACACACTCTCACTTTACTGGGCTCACGCTTGGGTGCAACAACAATGTGTGATGCCCAGGGTGTAGGTCCGTCTACGCGCTCGATTACTCCCTGTTGTTCATCTTTCTCCAGCTGTTCTTCTAACTGCTTTCTCACATAAAAAGGTACTCTTCTGTGAGGTGGGGCTACAGGTTGAACCGTTTCATCGATGTGAATTTTGACCTGTCGTCCCCTTAACTTTCCAAGACCATGGAATAGGTCGTCATACTCTTGTACAAGCTGATCAACTCTGTCCTCAGAGCTTGGGGTGATGAGTGTTGAATTGTCGTAAGAAAATGGAGCAATCAATGTTACTATCATTATTATTATTATTATTATTATTATTATTATTATTATTATTATTATTAGTAGTAGTAGTAGTAGTAGTAGTAGTAGTAGTAGTAGTAGTAGTAGTAGTAGTAGTAGTTGTAGTAGTGGTAGTAGTAGTAGTAGTAGTAGTAGTAGTAGTAGTAGTAGTAGTATTTCTTGGTATTTTGATGTTATACCTGTTTCAGTGACTTTTATTAGTATTGCGTGACGTTTATTATTGTAATAGCATGAATAGTTAGCTGGTCAATGTCGTTTTGTTTAACCCGAAATAGGATATGATTTGTAACTTGAGATAGAAAATTTAGTCGCTTTTTATTCTACTCGTGGAACGTGCAGTTGTGATTTTGGCTTACTCGTCTTTATGGCTTACCTGGTTATGCATTTGGAGTCTCGTCACAAAGTAAGTTGATTAATAAGTTTCTCTTTTCTCGATTGTTTTGTAAGAATTGGATTTAGAGTTTTCTGTTATATTCGTGTTAAATGGAATATTATCACGCATGTAAAAACCAATTTAGTTGATCGCGTGTATTAGGAATACTTTGACATTAGCGTTTATTGATTATCAGTTTAGTTTCGTTCATTTTATATTAACCTATTAGTTTTTAAGTTTCCGTATATATTGTGTTTATTTCAGATCGAATAAAAATTAAATAAATCAGCTTGTATTTATCGTTTTCACGTGACGTCATCATTTTCGAAAATCCAAAACTAAAGAGCCACGAAAGTTATTATCCTCATCAGGCATAAGAGGCGGTAAATTTGTATCCATTTGCAATTTTAAAGCTCAATAGCGTGCTTCGTTTGGAAACCAGAGCATTTTGAATTTCTGAGTCATAGCGGTGCGTGACACGAGGCGACGATCGAGTTTTTTGAGAAATATATATTTATCTCATGGTTTTGAGCCTTTTTAGAATTTAAAGCATTAGGAAAAGTGCTTAGGTAAATAGCTGTTTGTTCAGTACAGATGATCACTCGCCTAGATAGCCAAAGTAAGTAACAGATGTTGACACTATTTTCCGGCCGCCATATTGGTGCACCACAGATGTGCACTAACATGCCGTTTTCATACTAGGCTCTGTAAATTTCTGCGAAACATTTCGACGAATATCTGAAGTTTGGGGTAACGCACAGGCCTACAACTTGGAGAAGTGTCTTCTTCATTTATCTTCTACAACATCACGAATTCTTAACTTTTTCCACTGGATGGTTTTCGATTTATTTTTTTATTGCGTGACAGTGAAAACGATCTATTTATACGATTTGAGAGTCCAGAGTCCGTTTATTGGGTTTTCATTTGAACTTTGAATTCGTTATTCACTTAGCTTGTATTATTAAAACTCGCATTCTTGATATCATTTGGCCTTGTTTATTGATAATAATGATAATGACATGACTTTTTTCGGGAATATTGTTTATTTGCGCCCTTGTAGTGTCATTTGCGGCCCGAGCGCGAATCGCGAGGGCCGCAAATGACACTACAAGGGCGCAAATAAACAATATTCCCGAAAAAAGTCATGTTATTCCCTTTTTAACAACTCCACAATTTTAACGTTTGCGTTGCTTATCATGTTTATTGAGTGATAGAACACAGTACATACAAATATGGCCGCTCCCAACTACAACGAACCGCCAATAAGTCATATGACCGGAAGTATATGTCAGTTCTTACCTAAAAAATGTTGCGAAGTGGTTTTTATTTCTGTAGTTTATACGTCAACAAATTGCATTATTGGAAAGCGTAATCATGGCTTGCACGGCAAATTATAAGACTAACCCACAAACTAATCCTCCGAAAGGTGAACCCTATTCTCATGTTAATTTCACTTTACAGTGTCCCCAATTTGGTGCTCCAGCGCTAAATCGACTAGACAGTTACTTCTCTTTCCTTTCCTTTACCAAAGTTAAGACGGGTGTATCGTCGTAAACCAAGATGTGTGCTAAAGGTTGTGATGTACCTCGATTCTGGCGTTAACTCCATTTGATTGTACCCTTGGTTGAGGTCGAGTTTACTAAACATCGTTGCTCCGCTCAGGCCTTTGATTATTTCTTTGATTGTTGGTGTTGGATGTCTCTCTCACTGTATGGCCTTGTTTTCCTGCGTCATATCTACACACACTCTCACTTTACTGGGCTCACGCTTGGGTGCAACAACAATGTGTGATGCCCAGGGTGTAGGTCCGTCTACGCGCTCGATTACTCCCTGTTGTTCATCTTTCTCCAGCTGTTCTTCTAACTGCTTTCTCACATAAAAAGGTACTCTTTTGTGAGGTGGGGCTACAGGTTGAACCGTTTCATCGATGTGAATTTTGACCTGTCGTCCCCTTAACTTTCCAAGACCATGGAATAGGTCGTCATATTCTTGTACAAGCTGATCAACTCTGTCCTCAGAGCTTGGGGTGATGAGTGTTGAATTGTCGTAAGAAAATGGAGCAATCAATGTTACTATCATTATTATTATTATTATTATTATTATTATTAGTAGTAGTAGTAGTAGTAGTAGTAGTAGTAGTAGTAGTAGTAGTAGTAGTAGTAGTAGTAGTAGTATTTCTTGGTATTTTGATGTTATACCTGTTTCAGTGACTTTTATTAGTATTGCGTGACGTTTATTAGTGTAATAGGATGAATAGTTAGCTGGTCAATGTCGTTTTGTTTAACCCAAAATAGGATATGATTTGTAACTTGAGAGAGAAAATTTAGTCGCTTTTTATTCTACTCGTGGAACGTGCAGTTGTGATTTTGGCTTACTCGTTTTTATGGCTTACCTGGTTATGCATTTGGAGTCTCGTCACAAAGTAAGTTGATTAATAAGTTTCTCTTTTCTCGATTGTTTTGTAAGAATTAGATTTAGAGTTTTCTGTTATATTCGTGTTAAATGGAATATTATCACGGATGTAAAAACCAATTTAGTTGATCGCGTGTATTAGGAATACTTGGACATTAGCGTTTATTGATTATCAGTTTAGTTTCGTTCATTTTATATTAACCTATTAGTTTTTAAGTTTCCGTATATATTGTGTTTATTTCAGATCGAATAAAAATTAAATAAATCAGCTTGTATTTATCGTTTTCACGTGAAGTCATCATTTTCGAAAATCCAAAACTAAAGAGCCACGAAAGTTATTATCCTCATCAGGCATAAGAGGCGGTAAATTTGTATCCATTTGCAATTTTAAAGCTCAATAGCGTGCTTCGTTTGGAAACCAGAGCATTTTGAATTTCTGAGTCATAGCGGTGCGTGACACGAGGCGACGATCGAGTTTTTTGAGAAACATATATTTATCTCATGGTTTTGCGCCTTTTTAGAATTTAAAGCATTAGGAAAAGTGCTTAGGTAAATAGCTGTTTGTTCAGTACAGATGATCACTCGCCTAGATAGCCAAAGTAAGTAACAGATGTTGACATTATTTCCGGCCGCTATATTGGTGCACCACAGATGTGCACCAACATGGCGTTTTCATACTAGGCTCTGTAAATTTCTGCGAAACATTTCGACGAATATCTGAAGTTTGGGGAAACGCACAGGCCTAAAACTTGGAGAAGTGTCTTCTTCATTTATCTTCTACAACATCACGAATTCTTAACTTTTTCCACTGGATGGTTTTCGATTTATTTTTTTATTGCGTGACAGTGAAAACGATCTATTTATACGATTCGAGAGTCCAGAGTCCGTTTATTGGGTTTTCATTGCCGAAGGGACACTTTCATTCGATTTCCTGTTGGCTAACCTGGTCCCCTTGTAGAGTGAAAACGTACGAGATCGATGGCAGAAGCGGTCATGGAAGAGGCAAAAATATAACGGCGAACGGCGAAAGCGGCACTAACCCGGCAAGGCAAAGCTTTGCGAAGGAAATTGAGCGACCACAAGCCCATAAGTGAAATTTTAGAAGCATTGCACAGCGTGAAAGCCGCGTTCGAAGATCTGGTCATCAAGCACGAGGCTTACACACAACTAATAGTCGAAGATGAAGCTTTTGAGCAAGAAGAAGCGTGGCTAGAAGAGTGTCAAGACTCCTTTTTCGAAATAGAAATGAAGGCGATGGATTATGCTAATTTGACAACAAACAATGGAAAATCACATGTGGAAAGCGGAAGTGTGGCGTCACCCGCGGAACAAATCGCAATGTTGTCAATGGGAAATGGAGAAGAAATGCAAGATCCAGCACTTACGAATAGTGCGGCGGCTGAGAACTTTGGCGAAGGGCCCAACATGGAAACAGCACCGACACAGGAGAGCGTTCGCGCCAGTGGGAACGGACACAGCATTGGCGCGAATAATCCGGTTAGCTCTTCCAGTACGTCATGTGGATTCAAAATGGAAAAGCCCAAGATGCCCCGGTTCGCTGGAGATGTAAGAGAGTATGCAATTTTTCGATCCGACTTCAGACATGCTGTCGACTCAAGATTCAGCAAGCGAGATGCAATTTCGTTGTTTTGCACAAGTTTACAGGGAAAACCGTTAGAGTTAATCAAAGGAATTGGCACAGACTACGACGCGGCATGGAGCTACCTCGACTCAGTCTATGGAGACCCGAGATTTGTAGCGGATACAGTTACTCAGGACATCAGCAAATTCAGACCGTTACGAGAGGGAGAGGACGCTCGCTTCTGCGGTCTTGTTCATCTCGTCCAAAGGAGCTTCAATACTTTAAAGGAAATTGGAAGACCGCATGATATGGACAATAATCACATGCTGGCGTTGATAGAACAAAGAATGTGCAGTGACGACCGAAAAGTATGGGCACGGCACCTAGAAAACGGCGGACAAGACGCTACTCTAGCTCAGCTAATAACCTGGATGACGACGGAAATGAAGTCCCGTATGAGAGCAACGGCACCACTTAGAAGTGTTACCCAACCACCTAAGCTTCCGGTGAACCACGTTGGAACAGCTGAAACGAACACTTCAAGGGTCTACAGATGTTGGTTTTGTCAGAATTCAAATCATTGGATTGACCAATGCCGGAAGTTTACGTCCCTTAAACCAGAAGATCGAATCAAGGCTGTCAAGGAAAACCACGCGTGTTTCAGCTGTCTAAAACGTGCTGAAAGGGATCATAGGTCAGTCAACTGTTCAAGAAGGAGGCAATGTCCTGAGAGAAGCAATGGCATTCAATGTACGTTTTTCCATCACCCGCTCTTGCGTGGAGCCATGCAACCGACAGTCGCAACTGTTTCCGCCTTGACGAGTAATCAGAGATCATTGCTACCAATTGTACAAGTGGACATAGTAGGAACTGGCAGCGTGACCCGAAAAGCCAATGCGTTACTGGATTCAGGAGCGCAGATAAGCTTAATCAGGTCATCCCTCGCAGAGGATCCAAAGCTAAGAGGAAAATCAGTCGTGGTAACCATCACAAAAGTGGGCGGCGAGGAAGAAGAATTGAAGACAATTATGTAGCGCGTTCAGCTGAGATCACTAGAGGACCGAAGCGCACACGTCATAGACGCCATAGGAATCCCGTCAATCAGCGACGACGTAGCACAGGTGGAAATTACCGATATTGCGAAAAAACTTGGCCTCAACAGACATCAGCTCCACCTGGGACATGGACAGACGGACTTGCTTGTCGGAATTGACCAGGCAAAACTTCACACCGGAGAAACTAGAAAGTTTGACAATTTGAGCGCGCGGCACTCACCACTGGGATGGGTTGTTTTTGGCGCAATACCCGGTCAGTCAGCGTCCACCCATGTGTATCATATCAAGTTGGAAGCACCCGTTGACCTGGCAGCATTTTGGTCCACAGAGAGCATGGGCGTTGCTGTTAAGGCTTGTACCTGCGAAGCAGAAAAACTTAGCCAAGTAGAGCGAGAGGAAGCGAAATTAATTGAAGATTCCTGTCAGAAAATTGAAAACCACTGGTTAATCCCATACCCGTGGAAAAAGGATCCCAGTCAGCTTTCTGATAACAAGTCACAAGCGTTGAAGAAATTGGGGGCAACGGAACGTCGATTACTTAGAAACCCAGAGCACGCCAGAGCTTATGACAGGCAGATGATGGAAATGAAGGAATTACAGTTCGCAAGGAAGTTGACAGAAAAAGAAGCAAGAGAATACACAGGTCCAGTCCACTATATCTCCTTCCCACCATGAAGTCTTAAGACCCGAGAACAAGAGCACCCCAGTCAGAATTGTTTTCAACTCATCAGCGGCATTCCAAGGTCACAGATTAAACGACTACTGGATGAAGGGACCCGATTTGTTGAAAGACTTGTTCGGTGTTCTCCTTAGGTTTCGAGAAAATCAAGTGGCTTTCTTAGGAGACATCTCGACGATGTATCATAGAATCCGAATCCCCGAAATGGATCAGCAGGTACACAGGTTCCTGTGGAGAAACCTGGAAACAAACCGTGAACCAGATGTATATGTAAAAACTGTACTTACATTTGGAGATAAACCGGCGCCTGCGATGGCTCAGACAGCCCTTAGGAAAACCGCGAAAGAGGCAAAGGCAACCTTTCCAGCAGCGGCCAAAGTCATCGAAGACAACACATATATGGATGACATATGTGACTCTGTATCAACCGTGAAAGAAGCAAAGAAGCTTACAACAGATCTAGACAGCGTACTTCAGACAGGAGGATTTCAAGTTAAAGGCTGGGTGTCGAACAGGATTGAAGAAACAGAGAACCGACAACAAGAAATGTCCCCTCAAGGAATTACAGTGGAAAAGATCCTGGGTGTGATTTGGATTAGCGAAAGAGACACACTGTCCTTCAAAGTGCCAGCAGATTTCCCTGAAGGCAAAGAAATGGTTCAGCTCTCAAAGAGGAAAATACTTAGCAGAATGGCACAAGTCTACGATCCGATAGGATACGCGACCGCATTCCTCATAAAAGCGAAGATAGGCCTGCAAACGCTTTGGAAACGAGGCATCAGCTGGGATGAAGATCTACCTTCCGAACTTCTTGAGAAGTGGAAAACCCTATTTGAAGAGATGGTGCAGTTGAACGGTGTCAGCTTTGAACGTTGCCTAACTCCACCCGATGCAGTTGGTCAGCCAATTCTTTGCGTTTTCTCGGATGCATCAGAAGAAGCATTTGGTGCCTGCGCATACGCGAGATGGCAGTTAAGTTCCGGAGAATTTGGCGTTCGATTTATTGCGGCGAAATCCAGAGTGGCGCCTTTGAAGAGATTGACCATCCCCCGCTTGGAACTTCAGGGTGCAGTTTTGGCTTCCCGACTGGGCAAGACAATCTTAGAAGAATGTCGATTCAAGTTTGAAAAGGCAGTCTATTTCCGGGATAGCAGGATAGTATTGGCATGGATATGCAGTGAGTCTAGGCGGTTCAAACCTTTTGTTTCTGTCAGAGTAGGAGAAATTCAGGACAACTCAGACCCTGCCGAATGGAGGCACATTCCAGGAGAGCTAAACGTGGCGGACGAGGTATCTCGAGGGATATCAGTGAAAAACCTAGCAGACAGGTGGCAGAAAGGACCTAGCTTCCTTCGTCTTCCTGAGAGTGAATGGCCACAAGATGCAACAGCTGCTGACCAAAGGGGAGTTGACAGGGAACAACGCGCAGTCTACCTAGTCTTTGAGGGAAACAAGGGACAGCTACCCCTAGACTGCAAAAAGTTTTCAAGCTGGAAAAGACTGATTCGTGTGACAGCGTATACTTCAAGATTTGTGTGGAACCTTCGCGCACATTGGCGCAACCGATTAGCAAACCAGGCTTGTAAGCCTAAAGATGGCCCCCTTTCAAACGAAGAGCTACAGAGTGCGGAGACGATGTGGGTAAAGGAACTGCAGATAGGTCTGAAGAACCGTCTCAGCAAAGGTGAATTCAAGAACCTCAGTCCATACACCGACCGAGAGGGCATCGTTAGAGTTGGTGGTCGTGTCGAGAAAGCTTTAGTTTCTTACGACAGCAAGCATCCAGTATTGCTGCCTGGCGATCATTGGATATCTCGGTTGATCATACAGCACATTCACCAGTGTGGAAACTCAGGGGTGGCAGCAACAGTAGCTAAATCAAGAAAAAAGTATTGGATAATCCGAGCCCATAACTTAGCGAAGACAATCAAATTTAGATGTGTGATTTTTCGTGAAGTGGCAGCGAAAGTGGAGACCCAAGTCATGGCCGACTTACCGCAAAACCGTCTGGCTCCTTTCACACCTCCGTTTCACTTCACATCCTGCGATTATTTTGGCCCGTACCAAGTGAAGATTGGTCGAAATAAGACTACCAAACACTATGGAGTGCTATTCACCTGTTTAAATACTAGGGCAGTTCACCTAGAACTCGCAATGGACTGCTCAACAATGGAACTGATGCAGGTGTTAAGAAGATTCTTTGCTGTTAGAGGATTGCCAGCATTGATGATTAGTGACAACGGCTCACAAATGGTTGGCGCTGAACGGGAACTACAAGCAATGGTGAAAGGATTGGATACGGACAGACTAAAAGAATTTTGTGCAGACAAGGGGATGAAATGGCAATTTGCCACACCAGCTGCTCCTCATCAGAATGGGTGTGCGGAAGCACTAGTGAAGAACTGCAAGCTTACCTTAAAGAAAGCGATCGGAGATCAAGTGCTAACCCCTTTTGAGTTACACACCTGCCTATTGGAAGTAGCAAACCTAGTCAACCAGCGCCCAATAGGACGAATTCCCAACGATCCAGATGATGGCTCATACATTTGTCCCAATGATATCCTACTTGGTCGAGCATCATCACAAGTTCCACAGGGACCGTTCCGTCAGACGCAGAACCCGCGACATAGATTTGAGTTTGTTCAGAAAATCGTCGACTCCTTTTGGACCCGTTGGACTCGGGATGTGTTCCCGTCACTGCTGCCAAGGAAAAAGTGGCACGCAGAGAAAAGAAATGTTAGAGTGGATGACTTTGTCATCATGCAATCACCAAATGCGGTTCGCGGGAAATGGAATGTTGGCCGCATCATTAACGTGTACCCTGGACGAGACGGCAGAGTGAGAAAAGTTAAGGTCAAGACCCGCGATGGAGAATACCAGAGGCCCATTTCCAAGATTGCTGTTATCTACCCCGCAGAAGGCTATGATGATGACTGCCTCTAAAGAAGATGAGAGCAAGTGCACTCATCGGGGCGGAGAGTGTTTCAGTGACTTTTATTAGTATTGCGTGACGTTTATTATTGTAATATGATGAATAGTTAGCTGGTCAATGTCGTTTTGTTTAACTCGAAATAGGATATGATTTGTAACTTGAGATAGAAAATTTAGTCGCTTTTTATTCTACTCGTGGAACGTGCAGTTGTGATTTTGTCTTACCCGTTTTTATGGCTTACCTGGTTATGCATTTATTATGGCATTCAAGGTTTACTTTGGAGTCTCGTCACAAAGTAAGTTGATTAATAAGTTTCTCTTTTCTCGATTGTTTTGTAAGAATTGGATTTAGAGTTTTCTGTTATATTCGTGTTAAATGGAATATTATCACGCATGTAAAAACCAATTTAGTTGATCGCGTGTATTAGGAATAATTGGACATTAGCGTTTATTGATTATCAGTTTAGTTTCGTTCATTTTATATTAACCTATTAGTTTTTAAGTTTCTGTATATATTGTGTTTATTTCAGATCGAATAAAAATTAAATAAATCAGCTTGTATTTATACGATTCGAGAGTCCAGAGTCCGTTTATTGGGTTTTCATTGCCGAAGGGACAATACCTATGTTTCCATTTGAATACCAAGTCAAATCTCTAGGTTGACCTCAGATGTTACTACCCCCAAATATTTGTACGATGACATTTCTTTTAGCTTAGTTTTATCCAAGTAAATATCCACTTCACACTCCTTCTTTAATGCGTGTTTAGATCCAAACATCATAGTTTCTGATTTGTCAGGATGGGCCACCATATTATTATCGGTTAACCACGTGTATATTTCCACGATATCGGAATTTTTTTCACGAGATCGGAATATTATCATCATCATCATCATCATCATCATTTCAGATATCACACTGATCACTATTGAGCCCAGTGGAGACGTATTTTTTAATCCAACAGTGGCGCCCAGCTTCCCGCCAGGAAACCACTGTCAGGCATATACGCTCACTGGGACAAGCAGATCGTAATTATTGTTTCAGTTTCAAACTTAAATTACCTGCCTTGTCCTGACGAAGTTCGCCCCACAACAAGCAGGGAAAGTACAGTTTTGAAACGAAAATATATTGGTATACTCCCTGTAGCACTTCCCCAATCTCATGGTCTACGTAATTTTTGAAACCAACACAATGGCGTTCTCCCAGCCAGTTAAGGCAAACGAAATTGCACTGAAAGGCAAGCCAGACCAGAGGTTTTCTCTTGCCTAGCTGGAGGCCTTTGTTGCCCAGGTTATTAATTTGGCTGAAGGAGTCAGTCACGACGAACTCCATCAAGCTGCAACTAAGCTGGGATATCGACATTTTGTTATCATTACTATTATTATTGTTATTCTTGTCATCATCATCATTTTGCCTAAATGTCAACGGGTTTTTTTTCTTTTACAGGTTAAATTCGCTCTTTTGTTGACTCTAGCTGTTGGCTTCCTTAGAGATGTTGAAGGTAGCTGTGCGAGGAATGTAAAAAGTCTCCTTGACAACGCCTCAGGCCCACCAAGTGGACACCACAGCCGATGTGTTAAAAACACTGTGGCTCTTCCTATTTGCAATAAATTCTACACTGCTGTAACTTGCAGAAATGACAACGGATGTAGAGGAAGACCGGCGAAAATGATTCGCGCCCAATGCTGCGACGGTACAAGCGTGAGACTACCCACTGATTGCTACTGAGAAGAAAGACGAAGAAATTGGACTTTTTCTTGACGGTATATATTTATAAATAAATTTAGACAAATGTTGGAGCCATAACCGACAACGATAATATAGTGAAGAATGTATATTAGGGCTTCGTAGAGAATCTTTTTTATATTTAGCAATTAAAGTATTTGTAGATCAAAGTCATGATTGTCACTTTTTACTATTGTTCTGTCTCCACGTGTTCGAAAGGTGAATGGTGTTACTCACCTTTTGTACAACCAACCCCTGATGATTAATCACCTCCTACTAACGTCAAAGATAAACGGGAACAAAACGACACACAAGGAGCGCCGGGTTGATAAGACTGCCATGCCACCTGTATTGGTGAGGCCAGAAGGAAATTGAAAACACAAATGACTGAACACAACGGAGCGACTTGAAACGATGACCTCGACAACATCATTGCTGAACACCAAATATACTGAGGAACCACAAAAAGGACTTAAACTCCTTCGCATATATAACTTACTTTACATAGTACTGCCAACCTCTAACGCCAGAAAGCTGGTGTACTAACATAGAACAAACTTCACTGAACCGGCGCCAGACAAATGACTCATTGACGCAACCGACAGAAGTGTTTAACAAGGCTTCCACGGATCAAGACACATCGCCGACAGTCTTCCCAGCCAGCAACATTTGACTAGACCGACCAATAAGATCACATTTCTACTGACTAAGAGCAGAAATTAAGGACGTCCTTTTTTTCTGCAGATTTTGAAAATCTATTTGCTTAGCACCTGACTGGCAAAATATTGAGTTTTAATTTTCATCCAAAGGCTGTTTGCTTTGAGTATGAGTTTTGGATTTCGCGGTCCGCAATTACATTCAAAAATGGCCGATTGGATCTGAGAGGGCTGGATCCAAGGAGGAGTGCTGAACTCATGCTGCATAATATATACATTTAGCCAAGCCTAAAAGCGGAGCTCCGTGGTTATTTATTCTTACTGCCAATAGGGTTAGTGAAAATAAAAGGTTTCGAATTGTCCGCGTTTTGATGTTTCCGGTTGCTGCTTTAAATAATTAAATCATTTTCTTTCCTTTCTTCTACAGAGCAATTCATTGCCTAACTAGTGAATTCCACGGTAAATTTTACGCTAAAAACCGATATCACATTAATCACGAAGCGATGAGTACGATATCGGTTTTTCGAAGTGAAATTTACTTTGGAATTCACCAGTTTGGCAATAAATTTTTCTAGCACCGCATGAGTTTAAAAAGAAAACAAGCACACCCTCAGCGAGCGAATGGAAAAGGAAAAAGGCCATTTCAGAGTCAACTGTCAATAGCCAGCGAATAGGAATTACGCTAAAATTAGTAGCCATAAAAAAACTTTGTCAGTTCAAGGTCAAAGAAGAGTTATACTGATGTACTTTATTCCACTTTATCTCTGAAAACGAGATGATCATTGACATTTTGATGTATTTCATTGAAACACGTCAGGTTGGCTTGGAACAAGAATCGCAAAATGCAACCAAGAAAGGACGAAAGAAGATCCGCTCCAACACTTAAATAACGTTTAGGTGCCTTAAACAAACTTCTGAAAATACAAGTTAGTGAAATTTTCCCCTAATTTTACGACAACTCATCGCGATTACGTGTTTATAACATAAGGGCAAAATTTTCTTGTCACTGTCGAGGCACATCGAAAACCAGTTGGGCAAATGGATTAAAAAGCACTCAAGTTGTTCGATCGCATTTTAGAGCAAAACAAACAACACAAATCAACTTTTTCTTTACATCCAAAAGAGTACAGATAATTGTTATTTACTTCCAGTTGACGATAAAAAAAACGATTTTCATTCCTGAACAAAGGAAAAACCGATTAAACCACTTCTTGAAAATAACAAACGGTTTAGTGCCCAAGGAAAGAATTTGTGGAATAACTTCTTGCATTAAGTATGAGCTATTACTGGTATTCTGTTTTGTCGTTGCCGTTCTCTTTCGCTCTCCTTTCGTTTCTGTTCTAGTCATAGGTCCTCCGGGCAACATGTAACCTTATCAGAGCTTCCAAAGATATGCCAAAAATTGCAATACAGCAGCTCTAAGCAAATTAAAAATAAACACTCAGCTTTAAGTTTATATCCCTCCGATGATTGACTTGAATAACTGCGTAGCCGCCAATGTGGACCACAGCTATCATGATATGTCAAACTGGATTGAAACCAGCGAAAAATGCAGAAAGAAAACATTTTTCAAACCGTTTTCTACCTGAACACGAAAAGCGTTGACTGTGTGAAAACTATAGTTGATGTAGTATGGCGGTGTAGCCGCGTCGAGCGACAGAAGGCACGCGAAAAATAAAGCCTCGCTTATGTTTAGGTGAGTTAACCTGAGTTGAGCTTGCAATCCAATCGAAAACCAGTACCTGGTCAGCGGTCAACTTCCAAAAAAACAGCTGATATCGGTGAGCTCTAAGCTTGAGCCCGCGATATGGTCACGTGATACGGGTCAGCGGATACTGGTTTTTGACAGGTGTCAATTGATCAAAATATCAAAGATGTATGCTGTAAACTAGTATGATACTGGTCACATTGGCATACATGGAGGGGTGGAGGTACGTACTACGGACGATCGATGACGTCATGGCTATGAAACCAAAATTTCTTGCATCGATGGGTACCATATTTTCTTAATTATGGTGATACCCTTCGGCCAGGATAAGCCGCGGTTTGAGTTAGCTGCGGATAGAGTAAGCCATGAATTTCGATTTTGTACCATTAAAACGGGGTGTTCGCTTCTTATGTAGGCCGCGGCCAGCGTAAGCCGCGGCTAATTTTCTCTCGTAAAAACGGCCGTAATGTGACCAACGAGAGTAATAGCTGTCATCCGGACGATCTTTCCCGGGGGTGAAATAAATTAATGATTTGTTCAGGTTAGCCGGTTTAAGCGGCTTTGCCCAATCTTTAAACCAAGGAAAATGCCGAGATATTTGGCATAATCATTTCTTTCTAAGGAAAGAAAAGAATTGAAAGAACACCGCGCGTGATCGGAAATTTGTACACCTTCAAGTAAGTAAGAGGAAAATTGTTTGTTGTCAATACCACAACTTGAACGTTTGTCTACAACCTCGGTCATAAATAGTTGTAACACTTTCTTGAAAAGCACGTAACTCGCATCCAAGCTATTGATAACGCACTCCTCCTCCCTCCCTCCCTTCAATGTTGCGTTTGCCGTTCTAATGTTGCGTTTACTGGCAAGTTCTTGCATTGGAACCCATAAACATCAACATTGAAAGGGGAGGAGGGAAAAATTTCCGTCGGTGTTACAACATTTGTGACTGAGACTGTATTTGTCACTGTTAAGTGTTTTCATGTGTGCGACGTGATGTGACGACCGTGGACAGTGTATTGTGAAATTATTGTTGTAGGGCTGTAAGATATGTGAAGACGGTACCTATTTGTCGCCAAATACACTTTGGGCAATAGTATTAATGGTCTTGGAGGAAACTTAAAAAGATGTACAGAATTATTTGGTGAAAGGCTGGTTTTTGTGTGTTAATACTGTTGTTATCTGTGTTTGCAGAAGCAATTAAATAAAGTCAACATTAGTCAATGATATTTTGAGAGATGATGCGTCTATCAGAAAGGGAAACTGCTATTAAAAAAGTAGATCGGTAGCTGTAAAGGAGTGTTTGAAAAGGTTCGAAGTCAATTTGTACATCCAGCGGAATACAGATAAAGAAGGCGACCAGTTAATGTTATGGCGGAAGACTGCGGTGGTTGCAGTGCGGCAGCAGGTGGGTTAGGGGAAAGGCCTGTGCGACTTCGAACACTGAATTCCCGTCAAGTACGATTTGTGTATTTGATAACTTACAGTCAAGCCGATCTTGACATTGTTCCTACACGGGAAGAATTTTCAAGAATTGTTTTGGACAGTTTTTCACTGAAACGCTGATCCTTCTAGTCGTGTCGAAGTGGTGCAATGGGTGTGTAGCCAAGAAGGACATAGGGATGGTGGCATTCATTATCACATGGCTGTGAAGTTAAGTGCTAGACGTCGTTGGCTAAAAATTCGCAATTTTTTAGAAGAAAGGCATCGTGCAAAAGTAAATTTTAGTGATAAACATTGCAATTATTACTCGGCCTGGCGTTACACAACTAAGGAGGATGCACATTTCATACAGTCTGAAAGTCATCCGGACTTGTCAAACTTCTCGGAACCATGTACGTCTGCAGCTAGTAGAGCTCTATCACGGAAAAGCTCCTCGGAAGGTAATGCCATTGGTAAAGGAAAAAGTAGAAAAGGGCGGAAAAGACTGAGCATTTTTGAAGTGTCACAAATTGTCGTTGAAAAGGGAATTCGCACACGGTTGCAGCTTCTTGCCTACGCAAATAATCAAAAAAGGGAAGGCAAAACAGACCTTGCGGAGTTTATAGCGAATAGGGGAGCAAAGGCGGTTGATGAGGCCCTCAGTGTAGGTTGGGAATTAGAAGAAGCAGAAGGAAAGATGGAGCGCAGCGAAAAGAGTAGAGCGGAGATTTTGTACAGTCAGCTCGGAAAGGAATGCGTTGTAGGTTGTGACCGTCGTTGGTTGCAAATGGCGCGAAATCTTTTGGAGCGAAATAACATAGCCGGGGACGAATTTTCAGAGGCTATCAGAAATCTTCTTGACAAGGGAAGAGGGAAATACCGCAACTTGTATTTGAAAGGCCCGTCTAATTGTGGAAAAACTTTTCTTTTAAATCCTCTTACAAGCATTTACAACACATTTTGCAACCCGGCCAGCACAACCTTCGCATGGGTAGGTGCAGAAGAGGCGGAAGTTTTATTTCTAAATGATTTCAGATAGTCCGCCAACATCATCCCATGGCATGATTTGCTATTGCTATTAGAAGGCCATGAGGTTCACCTGCCAGCACCCAAGACCCATTACAGATGTGATTTTTCCTTGAAAGGGGATACGCCCATCTTTTGTACCGCCAAGGAGGAAATTTCCTTTGTCCGTGCTGGTGTGCTGGATGAAAGAGAGACTGAAATGATGCGTGTTCGTTGGCGAGTGTTTGCATTCAGCTCACAGATTACTGAGGCAGAACAACTGCAAGTTCCACCTTGTCCACGCTGTTTTGCTGAACTTGTCTATCCCCAGGCCTAAACTCTGCCTCTTGTTAATTGAATTATGGTTACATGTGAGTGTGTACCGACCACGGATCACCATCCTTTTTCTTCATTTTAGCGTTGTATTTGGTAAAAACTAGGACGTTTAATCGTACTAAACTATTGTAGTAGTTACTATGTGTAACCAGAAATAATAGAAATCACAACAGCGCCTTCCTTAGACTTATTTGCTACGGTACACCATGGTGATCCGTCATTGCTAAATAATTTTAGTAGACTGTAATTAATTTACCGACAACGGATCACCATGGTGTACCGTAGAAATTTTGAGGACAAAAAACTGCTAATTGCTTGAAAATCTCACTATAGTTAAGTTGTGTTCTAGTGCTTATTGTCAAGTACAAAAACAGGCAGATAAGACAGATTTAAAGTACTTTTGCAAGAAACGATCATGGTGTACCGTGATCACAAGGGTGATGTTGATTGTTTACACAAGCAATTTATACACGTCAATGGATTCCAGTCCTTTATCTAAGAAAAAGTACCGGTAAATATCAACTTTCTTTTGAAGAGCTATGCTTTAAATACATTATACAAAGTAAAACAAAGAGACAATTGATTGTTTAGTAAAAAGTAGAGATACATCGTTGAAATTAGTAGTTGCAACGTTATTTAACGCGGGAAATGACAACAGCAACAAGCTTTTTTACATTTCCCACCGGTGTAACACTGTACTTACACACGCACACACAAAAAAAAACATTACAGTTGTCCGCTATAGAGCTTTAAAATGAGTATTAACTAATACTTGATACGGCCACCCCTCTTTCTGATGACACTGGTCATTCTTTTTGGTATAGAGTCTATCAACCTATTTACAGTTACTATCGGCAGGGTGAAAAACGTATCTATTACACGAGCTTTAAACTCTTCAAACGTTTTACGTCTTATTTTGCGATCCCTTGCTTGTTTTCGAAGGTGCCTATTAACAATAGCAAAAACGTTTTCGATAACATGTAAGTCTGCGCTTCGTGGTGGAAGTTTGATGACGGTGCTATTTACACGCTCAATTGCCGCTTTTGCTAATGCAGAATTTTGACAAGGATCTCCATCCTGCATCCAGAGGCGACTGACACCTTTTCCAGCCAACTCAAACAATCGATCAAAGTGTTCAGCAACGAATGTGGCGAAGTAGCTACCTGTCATGTGTTCATAAGGCTCACAGCAAATTACTCCCTTGTCATAGGATATAGCGACTATAAGCCTTAAGACTTTGCCCCCAGTTCCCTCCTTTCGACCCTTCGTAATGCATCCATGAGCAAGGCCCTCGCTTTTTTTTCTCAATACTCGTCCTTGAGGTGCGATAGCTTGATCAAAAGGATTTCTCTTATATGCGATGGATGTTCCGTCAAAGTAGAACTTAATTTCTTTTTTCCAAACATCCGCACTGAAGTTTCTCTGCATGAGTTTAGCAAAAGCCACTCTTTTCTTATGATCATCTTCGGTCATAAGTCCTTTCTTCCTTGTCTGCAAATAAAAATACCCTGCTGAATTTAGGTAACGTGTAACTGTCCTCGTTGAAACATCACTTTCTTTAATTCCGGCCTCCTCCATTAATCTTTTACAGGTGAAAGTCCCGTCTCTTTTTCGTAGGACCCTGAGACAGCGAATCAGGTGCCTTCTTTGTCGTTCACTTAGCTTGAACTTACGGCCTCTTTTCGAGGAACTTCGTAAACGGGAGGGAGCTCTTCTATTTGCTTTGGAAATTCTTACAACACTTGCTGTTGAAATACCACATAAATCAGCAACTTTACGAACAGCAAGTCGTTTAACCCGGCTTAAGTAAAAAGCTCTTGCCCGTGTCACATTATCG
This sequence comes from Montipora capitata, assembly GCA_949126865.1. NCBI lineage: Eukaryota > Metazoa > Cnidaria > Anthozoa > Scleractinia > Acroporidae > Montipora > Montipora capitata. Next base: position 53,888,839 of record OX421448.1, read on the forward strand.
ATACAGTGTTTAAAGGCCATTACACTAGTGCAGCGCTTTTCTCTCGTAATTCTGTAAAATATTATTCCTTCTTAGCAACAAACCAACTCTTTATAGCAATTTTATAAGTAAAGAAACGTGCTTAAACTTCGTTTCATTGCGAAAGTCCCACAAAACAACCGTTACAGAACACATTAGTAATGGCGCATTTTCTTATCTGAAATGCGTCATTCAACACTCAGACAAGACTGTAGCTTTAAAAATGCGCAAACTGGTTTCTTTTTCTGGCTAAATTTCAGAATGCCCCCCCAGCTTACTTGCATTTCATTGAATAAGAATAAGCTTTATTACATTCCGACTCGTTCTTCAGAGAATGCCGCCTATGGCAAACAATAGTAGTAAGGTGTTGCGGGGTATTCTGCAATTGCTCCCTTTTTCTATAGTTTCTACGTCAACGGTAATTGCATTATTGCAAGGCGAAATCTTGGCAGATTTCAAGACTTACCCATAAAACTAATCCTCGGAAAAGTGAACCCTATTCTCATTCTAACTAACTCTGCACACCGATTTGTTGGCTGTCAAGTATGCTGCCACGAAATGTTAACTAGGCATGATGGGTAATACAGACTTACTTGAAAGTTACGACTTTTTCTTCTTCCACTTCAATAACATCAATCCCTGGAAAGTCGCACTTCAGATATTAGTATCGAAACTCCATGTCCAAACCAATCAATCGCGAAAGATTCAATATTCGGGAAAATGACTTTATTTAACAACTGTTTTATTTTGGAAAAAAATGAATTTTGCGCCAATCCAAGTTTAAATGAATCGCTACCTAACCATAACCTCGTTGTTTTGAAAAAAAGGAAACAAATGAATGTTGAACACAAAGAGCAGACACGAAATGAAATGCACGGCTCTTTCAATAAACGTCACGAAGTGTCTCTTCATTTTGGGTTGTGATCAACTTCAAAATTAATAGGACTTGCTCCAATAAATTAACGGAATAAACTAAAGCGTCAAGCGTCAAGTAAAGAAAAACAGTTACGATAACCCAAACTTAAAACTAATAGTAAAGTTCGACATGTTACTGCAGTAAATAGCAAGGATTTTACTACGACTGGACTCTGGGTGAGGAAAATATTTATAGGCTATGGTAACGGAAACGTCGCTTAAAAATACAACTTTGGCTTTTTTAGTTACTATATCCTATTTATTACTCCAACTTCAACTTCGTTCAGAAATGTTGAATGGTTGTTGAAGGAAAGTTTAAACTCTTTTAAACTAATTCAACATCGATTCAACTTGCATTCAACATGTTTCGACCGTTGAAAAGGAAGCCTGGGGGGAGGGGGGGGGAGGCGTGCAAACGGTTTCAACATGGCTCTTCAACAAAATCGAACGGACGTTAAACCGTTTGCCCGTGCCTTTAGTCGATCATAAGGAGATGCAATGGATATAGTTGCAATGTTCTATGGCAATCAAGATATCAGTTGCATTGGATAGACACAAGGTCGCAAGAACACCTGTCTCAAGAAATGCTTGCTTAAATTATATACCTTTTGGCAGCTGCATGCGGTAAACAACAAAGCCAGAAAGCAGCAATAATTGCCGGATTCACACTTAAGACAAGAACCCCGTCTAAGACGGGTATTTTGCCTGCAATTCTTTTAGATATAAATAACGTTAAATGCGTCTTGACGACTTTAACGTCTCTAGCATAAAAACGGCCAATAACGTGGTGAGGAATCACATAAACTTTGGCTCCGGTGTCCAACTGACATTTGATGGCTGTGCCTCCAATTCCCATTCCCCAATATCCAGTGTGTTGACAGATGTCATGCAACCTATGAAAAATTGGTCATTCAAGTCGTAGCACTGATTATAGTTCTACAAACATTTGTTGATGAGTATCAGGACAGAGTTTAAGTTGCACTTTCGATTCGTTTCTTTCTTTAGACATCTGAGGGATCTTTCGATTCCCACGATCTGGTGCACGGGGAGTTTGCAATGTCTTGCTTTCTCATTTTACATCATGCTCGGATTTCAGATCAGCGGGTTTATCAGCTACAGTTTTGAATTTTACGAAAATCAATTAGATCTGTTCGCACATGAGAAAGAAAATCGGTTTATTATCATGACTAGAAATGATGCCTTGTTCCTTGTATATTTTGCATAGCGACGTAAATATACTTCGTACAATGTTGGACGATTTGTTCTTCAGAATCAAGAGCCCACCTCTTGCAAACACTTTTTGCTTTTGTTGTACTGGAGACTCGGAGCATTTACACTCTTCTTAAGATAAATTTAGCCACCCTTTAACTTCTTCATAAAGTTCCTTCAACGGCCATATAACTGTGGATGAGCTGAAATTTTTCTTAAGTCTCACTTTATGTGATATACG
>OX421448.1:53896221-53908721 GCA_949126865.1 Montipora capitata
GCTGGAGGCTTCTGTTGCAAGCGTTAACTCGGCTAAGCCGCGCCAGTCAGTTAGGACGACTTTACTCCATTAAGTTACAACTAGGCCAAATTAACTAGGCAGGGATGTGGGCAATTTTTTATCATTATTATTACTGTTATCGTCACCATCATTTTGCCTAAATATCTTTTTCAGGTTAAAATCGCTCTTTTGTTGACTCTAGCTCTTGGCTTCCTGAGAGATGCAGATGGTACCTGTGCGGAGGAAGTAAAACACCGCGTTAACAACGCCTCGAACCCATTACGTACCCACCACCAACCATGTGCGAGGAATGTAAAAAGTCTCCTTGACAACGCCTCAGGCCCACCAAGTGGCCACCACAGCCGATGTGTTAAAAACACCGTGGATATTGGTATTTGCAATAAATTCTACACTGCTGTAACTTGCAGAAATGACACCGGATGTAGAGGAAGACCGGCGACAATGATTCGCGTCCAATGCTGCGACGGTACAAGCGTAACAGTACCAACTGATTGCTACTGAGAAGAAAAACGAAGAAATTAGCCTTTTTCTTGTTGATGTACATTTATAAAAAAAGTTAGACAAATGTTGGAGCCATAACCGACAACAATAATTTATTGCTGGATGTATATTAGGGCTTCCGTAGAGAATCCTTTTGTCAATAATTAAAGTATTTAGGAATCCACGACATGATTGTCAGTTTTTATTGTTTCTCTGTCTCCATGTACATTGTTTTCGAAGCGTGAATGACTTTAATTCACTTTTTATACAACCAACCTATAATGATTAATCACTCCTTGATATCGTCTAAGACAAACACGAACTCAACGCCAACACAACAGGAGCGGTTGATAAGACCTCATATTGCGACTTCCAAGCCTTTTTCATATTGTTGAGACCAGTAGGAAATTGAAAACACAACTGACTAAACGCAGTCGCAAGCGACTAAAAACGGTGACCTCAACAACAACATTCAGTACTAAACACCACTTAATCAGAGGAACCTCAGAATTGACTTGGACTCCCGTGCAAAACTCACCTTACATACTACTGTACTACCAACCTCTGAGAAAGCTGGTGTACTCATTTAGAACAATCTCCACGTCCTTGTACCGTCGCTAACTACTGCCGGCACCACAAAATTGATTCATTGACGAAATCGACAGAACCGTTAACTTTGAGCAACGACAAAGCTTCGAAGCATCTACAGATCAAGACGCACCAATGACAGTTCCCAGCCAGCAACATCACTTTTGATCACTTTGAATACTGCCTAATCCGGTCATAAACCAGAAAACTTATACGATTATATGACACTGCACTAGTTTCCTGACTCTGGGGAAAACTTATTCTCTGGATGTCGAAAGGTCAGTCAATGTCACCAATACCCGGTCCTTCTAAAGACTACCAACTCCCACTCTCACCCGGACGATCTTCTTTGATGAAGTGAATTAATAACTTTTTCAGATCGTACAATGTAAAAAGAATGTAAATGCCTTGTTTATGGTGGAAGTGCACTTAGCTATCAAGCTACTTCACAGGCACCCCACTTTTAATAATTTGAAAGAAACATGATTAATAACGCCAAATGGGGGAAGGCCGCCAGTTGGCTGTTTACAAAGCGCGGCCTTGCATACGACCGGGGCCTCTGAAATTTGAATTGACCAATCAGCATTCAGTGGGCTGGAAGAACTTTACTGTCCTAACGTCTCAGTAATTGTGTGCTCTCTGATTGGTTAGATGCAAAATATTTAAAAATTGCAATTGATCTTGGATATCGACATTCAGTTCTATCGATCTTCAGTCTCTTTCACTAATTTATATACATGGGTTTTACGTTATATTACAACAGCTTACGGTGAATATTTGCAATAATATGGATTGGATCAATAGAGAGGATTTAACATTTTATTCAAGGTGACTGAGACAGTTACAGACTTATTCAGCGAAGGAAGACTTCGCCGACAGGACTCGGCTTTGAAGGAGTTTGTTTTTTGCGATCTGCGGAAGGGCGAGTTCCACGAGTTCTTCACTAGTGAGCCTTCTTCTAAAGAGTTCTCGAAGTCTGGCTTTCCGGTCAAGGGGCTTAAGTCCTCGTCCAGAGATAAATCGGTGGCGTCCTTGCAGTTTAGTGACGGTTTTGGTTGGGGACGGTAATCGGTGAAAGTTCGGTAATGTTTATACAAATTACTGCTACAAAAGAATGAATGTTCACACGAAAGGCATTTAAATCGGGGAACTTTTCTCTGCGGAGACCACATCGATAACCCATAAAGGATTTAAAAAACGAAAAACTACCACGGATACAGCTGTAGTAACAAATTAAACAAATTAAAAATTTTGGGGGTTTAAGCTTTCTTTTGGGGCCAAAACCGAGTCACCCGCGTCCGGCAACTCGCTGGCTTGTTTTCGCTAGGCAAGATTTTAGCAGTGAAATTATACACTAAATAGCTCTTTCTTCGTTGAACTTAACCCAGCAATCTCTAGCTATGTATTAGAATATGTCAAAACAATTTTAATATTGCCTTTACATTTGTTCAACTTGGGAAAAAAATAAGAAAAAATACCCATGATCGATTCGTTTCGAGTGGCATTTCTTGCAGCTGCACAAACTACGTCATTTAGGCACACCTGAAACGCACCACTTATGGACGACAGTCAAGTTTTCACTGCCGCGTGTGCTGTGGGTGCAACCGCCGTATGCAAGGGGCAGAGTTGAATCCGGGAAAATCGGAAACAAATCCAAACGAGAGTTTAACACGGGATTTGAACCAGGAACAACCGCATGCAAACCTAACACCCTAACCACTGGACCATGCCGCCTCCTAATTAATTTAAACGGCTTGGCCCCAGCTTTTGATTTAAGGAAAATGCCAAGATATTTGGCATAATTTTTTCTTTCTGAGGAAAACAAGGAACTGAAGGAATATCGTGATCGAAAAGTTTTACGCCTTCATTGAAGTAAGTAAGTGTAAGTAAGGTTTTTCGCAAGTAAGTAAGAAGAAAATCGTTTTACAATTCCACAATTTTAGCGTTTGCGGTGCTTATCATGTTTATTGACTAACAGAACACAGCACATACAAATATGGCCGCTCCCAACAACGAACCGCCAGTAAGTCATGTGACCGAAATTATACGTCACAGTTCTAACCTAAAAAATGTTTCAAAGTGGTTTTTATTTTTGTAGTTTATACGACAACAAATCGCATTGTTGGAAAGCGAAATCATGGCTGGCATGGCAAATTATGACTGCCCCACAAAACTAATCCTCCGAAAGGTGAACCCTATTCTCATGTGTGATGTTAACGGGACACAAAAGAGAGAACGGACGCCGAGCGATTCCCGTCAAATGCTGTTTTAATCTCAAAGTCACTCAATTAGTACTACATGTATGACTTCGTCACAGAACATTACATTCCTTCTCTCATGGGATGTCAGCCTAACAAAATACGAAAAAAGAAAAAGTATGTCCATCTATAGAACTAGAGGCTTACCTATACATAGCAAAAAGGTATCTTAAGTAACATAGTCTGTTAAATAGCCAGGGGGGTTCCGGTTGCGATCCGGGTAGCGTCTTCCTCTGGCTGAGATGATCTCGGGGGCGGAGGGTTTGGTTTTTGTTCCCTTGATATTTAAGTGCTTCTTCAGATGGTGTCGTGGGTGAATCATCATCACCGTAAAGAATGATGAGTTCCGCGTAGCCACTGTGTTACCTGACTTGGCCGTAATCATTGAACCTTTGTGTTCGGCCACTGTATTGGGTTCTGGCATGTAAGGTGACAGTGTATTCTTCGTCGAAGGATCTCGTTTAACGACAACTGTGTCTCTAACAGAGATGCTCAAGGGTTTGACGTGTGCTTTGCTGTCGGCGTAAGCCTTCATTCTTGCTTTAGCTTGATGATCACTCTGCGCGATGTCTGTTGAGTTGTTGATTGGTTGTGGCACTTCTGGAAGCTTGTTCCGCATCGGGCGATTGAACAAAGCCGTTGCGGGGGTGATTCCTGTTGAGTTGTGAGGTGTCGACCTATAGTTCCTTAACATTTGGAAGATTTCTGTCTTCCATTGTTTTCCTTCTGCTTTCGCTGCTGCAACAGATTTCTTGATTGTCCTCATGAAACGCTCTACTTGACCATTAGCTCTTGGCCATAACGGGGTGACTATTTTATGCTTGAAACCAAGTGTTTGGGCGAATTCTCTGAACTCTCCAGAGGCATAGCTAGGGGGATCCTGGGGTACCCGTGACTCCCCACAACTGTGTAGCGTGAGTAGTCGTCAGTGATGACCAGTAGGTATTCACACAAAGACAAGTGCTTGAAGTCGACGCTTACTTTCCTCCAAGCAGATGCAGGTAACGGACACATTTGTAACAGTTCTCGTGTTGTCCTTGGTGTTGCGATTTGGCATGATGCACCGCAGGATGTGGTTTTCTTTTCGATCATGTTGTTCATGTTCAGGGAAGCTGAAAGAGCAGTGCAAACCATTAAGAATCTTCTCAAGAAAAGACAAGATCCCTACAATTCTTAACTAAACTAGAGGAAAGCTAACACTCCCTTGGATGGAATATCTCCAGCTCAAATTCTTATGGGCTGAAGACTCATAACTACTCTTCCAACTGATGCTGAGCTACTGAAACCTCAGGGTTCCCCAGAAATCAAACAGCACCTTCAGAGGATAAAAGAAAGTGAGACTGAAACATAGCAGTAAGGAGCTTCCAGTTCTTTGCAAGGGTGATAAGATTACTCTGAATCATAATACTGAAGAAGTGTGTCAAAGCAATAGTGGTTGACAAGCGTCACACACCAAAGTCCTATGTTGTCCACACCTAAGGTCAGCACCGTGGAAGAAACCGCAGACAGCTGAACAAGAGCAGAGTATCACAGATACCAAAGAAATTAAATGTGGAGACGTAGCAGTTTTTCCATAGCAGATTCCGTGAAACCGAAGCATTATCTCATCATGCACTAACACCAGCCATACTCACTCTTTCCGGTCGGTTAATTAGTGACAGCCCATGCACCTCAACGACTATAACTATGAACATTTACTTAAAGCATTTGTTCTACTTTTTCTTTATTTGATAGAACATCAGTTTTGTTGATTACTTTCCTCCACTTGTTATTGTTAACCACACGTTGTCTAGATACTGTTGTTACTGGGTTGGCATATGGCAATCCAGTCGGAAAACGAGTTAATATTAGTCGTTTTCCTTTTTCTTTTTTTTTTTTTTTCTTTCTTTTTCTTCCGTGTAGGGAAACGTCTTTCCTGTCACTCCCCTGCTAAGTGGTATCTTTGTGCATAGAGTCTTCTGCGCGTATTTTCAGGGGGTAGTGGAAATGCGTAGATTTCTCTGGTGGACACAGTAGAATATTTAATTAACCTGCAATGGCGTCGAAGTCAATGACTGCGTAAATGGCGTTTTGGTGGATCTTTAAACAAAATATACCTTTATGGAGCTCAAGAATTGAACTTCAATTGGATAAACAAGATAGGCGGTGAAAAATAAATATCTGGAATCTTAAAGCGACGAGTAATGGACTTCGACAACAATCTTCTGCCCGTCGAGCCGTAATCAAAGTGAGCTGTATTTCGAATATTTTACCAAGTGTGGTGTTATGTACAACACTGAAACCAAATGGAAAATTCTCTGGTAACTGATTGGTTTAACAAAGACAGAGAAGGAATGGAACACCTTAAGTGGATCTGTGATCTCTGTAGTCTGGCTATTTGTATTTATTCTACTCAACTCTGCACAGTCTTCCGGTAACAACTGGAAATTTCACTATTTCTTGTTATATTTTATATTTTGTTCAACTCTGCAGTCTTCAGGCAAAAAAATAATTGGAAATGTGACAGCCAAGAATTATTTGAAAGAAAGGTTGTCGTCTATTTGTGCTTCATTATTCAAGGCAAAGGTTCTTCAGGAAAGGGTTTGATCCTGAAATTTATTTTGTTGCGTAGGGTAACTTGACACGATTGGGTTTCTTGTCTTCACTCACGCAATGGAATAGGAAGGGGTTTTTTTTCCCCTAATGGCAAATATGTTGTTTGTTTCAATTTTTCGCTGGAGAAGGTTTTTGTGAGATTTTCCTCCATGAATTCATCATGTTGTGTAATATTCGAGCTTAACAAATTTGCATACGTGGGCTGAAATGTGATACGCGGGGAGACAGGAATTTTTCTTTCTGACAAATGATTAATAGGTAGCCAAGTTTTTAACGTCAGTAAAAGATCTGTTTTGTCATTATAGTGTAAAATGAAGTTTATTTGGGAAGCCAACAATATTTGTTTAACTTCCTAATTAATCCAATTTTGCTAATTTTGAGTGTCATGAAATTATATCATTTGCGTGACATAGCTCCTTTAACACAAAGATTTTTCAACAATATATCGCTTTAATCTAACCCAAAAACATTCAGATTGTAAAAAACTTCATATTCATTAACCATTCCTTTTGCTTTTGTACTTGTCAGCATTGTGATTTGCGATAATTCGCAATCTCATAGATGTTTAGATTTTCAAATACAAACTCTGTTTTGATTGAATGAAGGGGTAGTTTCTAAAGAAACTGTGGTGCTGCGTCGGTGGGGAAGTAATATACAAAAATTTGGTTTTATCAACGGAGTTGATAAATGTAAATTGGCCACCGTACAGAGATTCTAAAAGCTGACGTTTCGAGCGTTAGCCCTTCGTCAGAGCGAATCGAGGGATTATGGGTTACCTGTAGTTTTTATAGTAGAGTAGGAGCTACGCTATTGGTGGTAACATGGCAACGTGAAAAATAGGAATATATTAGTTAAATGAAAAGCGTTCGTTAATACCGTGAGGATTAAGGGTGCCGATTTGAAAGATGAATTTTTGTTCCAGATTCTTGCGGCTTTCCGTCGTACCTAGATGTAGGGAAAGGCCGCAGATAGCCATGTGTTTTTTGGAGTGGTTAGGCAGATTAAAATGGCGAGCGACTGGCTTAGATGCATCCTTGTCATTCTTCTCAACATCGCGAAGGTGTTCGCGGAATCGGTCACCTAGTCGTCTACCTGTCTCACCAATGTATAATTTATTGCATAACGTACAGGTTATGCAATAAATGACATTTGCGGAGGTACATGTGAAACGATCGGTGATCGTAACAGATCGCTTAGGTCCCGATATCTTGCTAGTGTTAACAATGAAAAGACAAGTTTTGCATCGTGAGCGCGCGCATTTGAAAGTGCCGGGTTGCTCGTGAGTTTTGAGCGCGCTTCTAACTAAAAAGTTGCCTACGTTTTTGTCGCGTTTGAATGAAATAAGTGGAGGTTGCGAAAAGATTCTGCCAGTCTCGGGATCATTTTGGAGTAATTTAAAATTATTAAGAATGATGCTTTTGACTGCGTGATTATGAGGATGGAAAGTGAGGGTGAATGGAATTCTGTCATTCTTATCTTTTTGTGACGTTTGTAGTGATGACTGTCGATCAAATTGTTGGGCGCGATGATGGCCCGCTTTGACCACAGAGACAGGATAGCCACGTTTTTCGAAGAACTGGCACATCTCCTCTGATTTGCTGGAAAAATCGGAGTCATCACTACATAGACGTCGAAGTCTAAGAAATTGAGAATAAGGAATGGAGTTCTTGACATGTGATGGATGTGACGATGAATACAACAAATAACTGTGTGAATCAGTAGGTTTGTAGTGCACACTAGTACATAGCACGTTGCCTCTAATAGAGACTTTGATATCTAGGAAAGCCAATGAAGTTTCCGAAATTTCCCAGGTATATTTAAGAGCCGGATGAAAAGAGTTGACGGAGGTTATAAATTGATCGAGTTCTTCTCTGCTGGATGAAATAGCGCCGATGCAGTCGTCGATGTAGCGGCCGTAGAGTTCAGGTTTGGGGCCGTTATACTGATTAAAAAATTGGTGTTCAACATATCCTACAAAAAGATTGGCATAGCTAGGTCCCATTCTTGTGCCCATCGCTACACCATTAATTTGTTTGTAATAGTTGCCGGCGAATGAAAAACAGTTAAGCGTTAAAACTAGTTCGGCAAGGCGGAGGAGCGTTTCCGAGCTAGGTTCTTTGACAGTGCGTTGATCGAAAAAGTGTTTAAGTGCCTGAAGACCTTCGCTATTAGGAATGACTGTGTATAGAGATGTAATGTCCATGGTGAAAATAAGTTTGTCTTGGCCGGAGAAATTGAAATCGCGAAAAATTTGTAATGCGTGTGTACTGTCTTTAATGTATGATGGCAAAGATTTGACGATAGGCGTCATAATCCTGTCTAAGTAGCTAGAAATGAGTTCGGTGGGGCAACTACAGGCAGAAACGATAGGGCGACCTGGGTTGTTGGGTTTGTGAATTTTAGGCAAGAAGTAAATGCACGAAGTTCTAGGGGTGTTGATGATGAGATTAGTGGCAGTGTCCGGTAATTCTTGATTAACTATAAGAGTTTGAATGGTGTCTTTGACAAGTTTTTGATTTTTGGAAGTGAGATCTTTAGGGATTTTGGCATAAAACGAGGTATCCGAAAGTTGCCGCAAAGCTTCTTTTTGGTAAAGGTCGGACCGCCAAACAACTACCGCGCCGCCTTTGTCGGCCGATTTGACAACTATGTCGTTGCGTTGACTAAGATTTTTAAGCGCCGCCCACTCTTCCGAGGAAAGGTTGGAAAATTTAGTGTTGCGATTGAATTTAAGTTTGTGAATGTCGTGACGGCATTTCATGCGTCTACATTCTCTCACTCAAATCAGTATCTTCACCAAATTCGATGTGCGCAAAATTCTTTTTCACGTAATATTATGAGGATCACAATTAGAGCTATGTGCCAAAAACGAACCGCACTCGACAAACAAATTCTTCATTGCCGCTCCGAACTTTCCAAAATCTGTCGAGCAATTTTAGTACAATCGATTCGCGCCAAAATCCGACAACTTAATTCTGGACTGTTTGACCATTTACACCAAACCAAGACTCTAAAACTTCAACAATTAATAGGTCCGCAAATTACCGACGACACTACATTGCATAGCCATAATACCGTAATTACAATTCCGGAAAATCTTCCGCTTACTGACTCAGAGAAATCTGTTCTCAGTAAGGGCCTAAATTTTGTCCCTATTACCAAACGCACCAACGAATTTTCTATTAAGCAAGATGTTGAAAAATTCCTTCGCCGCGTTCAGTTAAAAGCCTTTTTTCACGACAAAGAGGATGATTCGGACACTTCTAATAAAGATATTTTTGAAACACTTCTAGTTCGCAAATCCAAATGGACTCCCCCAGAGGGACAATTTGCCTCTTTAGATTTTTTCACCAAAAAATGCCGTCACGACATTCACAAACTTAAATTCAATCGCAACACTAAATTTTCCAACCTTTCCTCGGAAGAGTGGGCGGCGCTTAAAAATCTTAGTCAACGCAACGACATAGTTGTCAAATCGGCCGACAAAGGCGGCGCGGTAGTTGTTTGGCGGTCCGACCTTTACCAAAAAGAAGCTTTGCGGCAACTTTCGGATACCTCGTTTTATGCCAAAATCCCTAAAGATCTCACTTCCAAAAATCAAAAACTTGTCAAAGACACCATTCAAACTCTTATAGTTAATCAAGAATTACCGGACACTGCCACTAATCTCATCATCAACACCCCTAGAACTTCGTGCATTTACTTCTTGCCTAAAATTCACAAACCCAACAACCCAGGTCGCCCTATCGTTTCTGCCTGTAGTTGCCCCACCGAACTCATTTCTAGCTACTTAGACAGGATTATGACGCCTATCGTCAAATCTTTGCCATCATACATTAAAGACAGTACACACGCATTACAAATTTTCCGCGATTTCAATTTCTCCGGCCAAGACAAACTTATTTTCACCATGGACATTACATCTCTATACACAGTCATTCCTAATAGCGAAGGTCTTCAGGCACTTAAACACTTTTTCGATCAACGCACTGTCAAAGAACCTAGCTCGGAAACGCTCCTCCGCCTTGCCGAACTAGTTTTAACGCTTAACTGTTTTTCATTCGCCGGCAACTATTACAAACAAATTAATGGTGTAGCGATGGGCACAAGAATGGGACCTAGCTATGCCAATCTTTTTGTAGGATATGTTGAACACCAATTTTTTAATCAGTATAACGGCCCCAAACCTGAACTCTACGGCCGCTACATCGACGACTGCATCGGCGCTATTTCATCCAGCAGAGAAGAACTCGATCAATTTATAACCTCCGTCAACTCTTTTCATCCGGCTCTTAAATATACCTGGGAAATTTCGGAAACTTCATTGGCTTTCCTAGATATCAAAGTCTCTATTAGAGGCAACGTGCTATGTACTAGTGTGCACTACAAACCTACTGATTCACACAGTTATTTGTTGTATTCATCGTCACATCCATCACATGTCAAGAACTCCATTCCTTATTCTCAATTTCTTAGACTTCGACGTCTATGTAGTGATGACTCCGATTTTTCCAGCAAATCAGAGGAGATGTGCCAGTTCTTCGAAAAACGTGGCTATCCTGTCTCTGTGGTCAAAGCGGGCCATCATCGCGCCCAACAATTTGATCGACAGTCATCACTACAAACGTCACAAAAAGATAAGAATGACAGAATTCCATTCACCCTCACTTTCCATCCTCATAATCACGCAGTCAAAAGCATCATTCTTAATAATTTTAAATTACTCCAAAATGATCCCGAGACTGGCAGAATCTTTTCGCAACCTCCACTTATTTCATTCAAACGCGACAAAAACGTAGGCAACTTTTTAGTTAGAAGCGCGCTCAAAACTCACGAGCAACCCGGCACTTTCAAATGCGCGCGCTCACGATGCAAAACTTGTCTTTTCATTGTTAACACTAGCAAGATATCGGGACCTAAGCGATCTGTTACGATCACCGATCGTTTCACATGTACCTCCGCAAATGTCATTTATTGCATAACCTGTACGTTATGCAATAAATTATACATTGGTGAGACAGGTAGACGACTAGGTGACCGATTCCGCGAACACCTTCGCGATGTTGAGAAGAATGACAAGGATGCATCTAAGCCAGTCGCTCGCCATTTTAATCTGCCTAACCACTCCAAAAAACACATGGCTATCTGCGGCCTTTCCCTACATCTAGGTACGACGGAAAGCCGCAAGAATCTGGAACAAAAATTCATCTTTCAAATCGGCACCCTTAATCCTCACGGTATTAACGAACGCTTTTCATTTAACTAATATATTCCTATTTTTCACGTTGCCATGTTACCACCAATAGCGTAGCTCCTACTCTACTATAAAAACTACAGGTAACCCATAATCCCTCGATTCGCTCTGACGAAGGGCTAACGCTCGAAACGTCAGCTTTTAGAATCTCTGTACGGTGGCCAATTTACATTTATCAACTCCGTTGATAAAACCAAATTTCTGTTTTGATTGGCCGCTCAACCTCATGATTGTGTAAAGTTAAAATAGATACGTTCCTCAGGAACCCGACAATGAAGGCCTCCTGACCCGACAGATGAAATGTAAATATTCAGCTAAATATTACAACAAAATTTAAAAACCAAAGACGGACGTTTGTTGGCTAAAAAGTACGTTGTTTTACTCTAAAAACGACGAACAATTAACATTATTTCCCGCACTTCATTCAGTTGAAACAAGGTGATCACGTGCACCTTTGTGGTTGCCTAGCACGTGATCAATTTCTTCCTTGTGACAGAACATCATGACCTTCCCCTTGATTCATGGAAGTCAGAGACTGCGGAAATTTTAATGTTTTTACGATCGACTGTCATTAATCTTTCGATGAGAATTCGATTCAGAGTTATATATAAAAACTATGTTATTTTTTTCTTCATTTGTCTTTTGGCTTGTCTTTTACTGTTAACTCCCAGCTTTTACAGTACTTTTTGGTGCAAACGTAAAGCCAAAAATTTTTTTTGACCTGGCATCAGATTAGACTAAAAAGAACAGGAATTATGAAGCGGAAACCTTCCTTGGGGTGAGCAATAAACGTTTGCTTATGGCAACTGCAAGACATGCATGACATACAGGAAAACGTCCGTCAGAGCAATTTGCAGGCTGTTTATTCATAGAAGAAACGAGTGAATTTTACTCAAGAGCATGTTTTGTTTTCTTTAAACTGAATTCATTATCGAAGCCTACAAAAACTAAAAGATCTCAAAATGGGACAGGACATTACAAGGTGTGAGCCAAAGGACCTCTGCTGGCACGACATCTGGGAGACCCCTCAAATGGTCTTAATGATCCCCCACTTGAAAAATTAACTGGAACGCTGCAGTTCGATACCACCCAACTCAGTGCCCTCTGTTTTTGTGTAACACGTACCGCAGGCAACCCAGTGTACGCTCATGGAGCGTCTACTTTTTAAAAAAAGGAGATGTCGTGTATGTTGCATTGAAATGTTAGCTACGCATAACGGGTGATAAAGACCACGAGGTCACAGAAGTTACACATAAGACGTAAACCTAACAGTGGCTGTCCACAAGTACTTGTCTAACAAGCAA
>OX421448.1:53913721-53916221 GCA_949126865.1 Montipora capitata
AGCCTCTATTTCAGCCTTCCTCCAGTCCGACCACAAAAATGCACAACCTGCTTATTCTTTCAGGCCATTTTCGTGGGTTCGCGGTAAAGAAGGGTCCCAAGGAAAGAGTCCGATGCGTAAAATTGGCCTGTTTCAAGGCATTTAACATAAAACATCAACCTTTTTGGCCTTAGTATTCACAATTTTTTGCAGGTTTTCCTTCGAAGTTTACTCAAATTTGCGTTGATGGTCTCACTGCTGACCTTTAGTTGGAAAGTCGACGCCAGACCCAGAGAATCTTTGCCTCTTTCCGAAGTCTCTTCCCTTGAGAATTCAAAAATGATCGCAAAGCCTGACAACGAGACAAGAATTCTAAACGCTGAGAAACATGCTGGTGACAAAGATACTTCATTCATCGCTGAAGCAGCAAAGGAAACCAGCTTCGACGGCGATAAAAAAGAAGAAGGAAGAATAGGACAAGCGCGAAAGGAGCTTGACCCATTAGGACTCAACGGCGGAATTCTTGAAGAAGGTTTCGAAAACACACGTTTTCCAAGAAATTCTAGAGATAACAACCCTTGTATGAAACGGTTGGATTATCGCATCATTTATAACTATTTCTTTACAATTCCCGTTTGCAAGAGACACAAGGATTGCAGAAGGGAGATAAAGATTGTAAAGTTTGCAAACGGAAAGGAACTTGGAATTACCTCTAACTGCGTAAGGACATGACTTTGAATTAAGGTGTCTCTCAATCGAGTGTCGTAGAAATCAGAATGGTGGGAAATTAAATAAACTAATTATAGTAACAGCGAAAACCAACCAAATATCGGAAGAGCACGACCATGATGAGAGTCCTTATTTTGATTGCGTGGGCGAAATGGTGGCGTTAGCCAATAATAGAGCGATATAAGGCAACTCATTTAAAAACATAAGCAACAAGAAAAAAGACATTAGGACTAATCCAATTGTACAGAATATTAGGAACACGACGATGGCTACGAGAACATCACAAAAAAAGGTAAAATCAACACGTAATCAAAAGACATCGGCTTTGCACGCCTCGCATGTGTGTTTAAAGGTTTGGTACATTCGGCTTTATCTTAAAGTTTCTCACCCTGACAACGAGGCCAAATGACCCAATTTTCCGTTATGTGGAGGACTAGAGCAACCGACGGTAAATTTTCAATTTGCTGTCTTAACACTCTCACCCTTTGTATCGTTTATCCTTGGAATGCTGGTTCACATTGCAAAATTATAAAACTGTGCCAGACGTACGTATTGTCACTGAAATTGAGAAATGCGATCATATCATGCCAGCTCTGAAACAGTTGGACTGGCTCGAAGTGCATTAAGGTTAAGAGATGCCGCAATGGCCTTAAAGTGCCTTAAAGTGCCTTAAAGGTTTAGCTCAATCGTACTTGAGCGAGAGAAATATGAGACATCCACAACCGAAACACTAGAAATAAGAATTTGTTGCAGATTCCGAAGGTCAGCGCATTTTTTTTATAGAGCCGTTACAGTGTGGTACAATCTGTCCGAGAGCGTTTGTCCCGACCTTCACATGAGACGATTGGAACTAAATAGAACGAATTTGAGTTCATGACCAGTCCGACATTTGACTCAAAGTTCGACGAACTGTATTTGGATCGACCAACACGTTCTACCATGGATAGAAAGCGTGAAAATCGAGTCTGGGAAAATTTTCGTACTTCTCATGAGTCGAAGTTAACTCTCAATTTAATAATTTGAGTGATAATGTATATTTTCGCTTTTGCATTTGGTTCGACGTTAAGTTCGACGTTTGATCCAACATTCTTAATTTAGGTCGACCCAAACTACCATTTAGTTCGTGTCATGTGAAGTTCGACGTTTTGTCCCGGGCCTTAGGTGAAGTCCCTTTTCTAGGTTTAATTAACGTTGTTATAAAGAATATTTTTAAGAGGAATTAATAAATTTTTATTTATAATTATTACAGATATTTTAATATTACTATAATTTTTATTCTGTATTCTTTTCGATAATTAAATCTTCTAAGCTGTAATTAAACTCTTGAAAGCCCTATAGGAGAATTTATAGAATAGAATATTATAGAATAGTTATAGTTCACACTTTCCATGCCGTACGAATAATCGAGAAATAATGAGAATAAGGGAAAGTTATATTTTTTTAGTTAACTGCCGCCGTTTTCCTTGCATTCAGTGAAGTTCACTATTTTCTGTTACATGGCAACGACCTATTTTGGTCCTTGGTTCCTTTTCAAAGAAAATTACATACATTAACGAAAGATGAGAAGAGATTGGTATTTGACGTGTTTTTTCCCCTATAACAATCACAGGTGCTTAAAGTGCAGGGGAGTAGGGGTGGTGCAGTGTTGAGAGCACTCGCCTCCCTCCAATGAGGCCCAGGTTCGATTCCCGGTCCGAAAGCAAAGAAATCTCCTAAAAAGCCCGCAGCCAAAAAGCCAACAGAAACGAAACCAGCAGCGAAGGAACCCGCGGCCAAGACTGGTGCGAAGAAA
>OX421448.1:53918721-53928721 GCA_949126865.1 Montipora capitata
ACCCGTTTCAGGGAATCAAACTCACAAAAAGAGAGCAGGATCAATAATATTTCTATCATGCAAAATACCGATCTTTTATAGAACTCTAAGAACACACATCCTAAAGGTGATGACCACTGACCAGTTACTGTGACGTCACAAAATTGCCCTTTAAGCTAATCGCTATGGCGACCTCTACTACGGCGTTTGTGGATGCGTAGACCCTGGGTGAAAACATCACCTTTGTCCGCCAATTTTGAACTTTAGGCATTAGCAGCGAAAACAGTCTCTACGGCGTTTTCCTCTTACTTGCTTTCTCTCTGAAATTACCAGCGCAAATTAAAGTAAGTTTTAAATGACCTCCTTTAAGCCGATGATACACGATTCAACATCTTGCAACATTTGTTGCTCAACAAATGTTGAACAATGTTGCACAAACGTGTTGAACGGAATAGAGCTGGTCTCTATTTTTGTTCAACATCGTTAGACAACATTCAACATGTTGAATGGCATATTTCAACATTCATTCTTTGCTTTCTTCACCTTCTTTTCTTCCTTGGTCAACTTCAAGGAGCCCTGAAGCACCAACACCCTTTGTGTGCAGAAGCTTTCCGTTTGCAGCAGCTCTCTTCAAAGCTATCTTGAGGTGTGATCCGACTTCTCCAATCTTGTAGTGGTTTTCAAGAACTGAAGAATGCGAAGATTTTGAAGAGGAAACCGAATTAAAGAGGATCGAGACATACTCAGTTTGAACTGAAAAACATCACTGTTGATGAAAATAAATTCCCATTCCTGGCTTAGAACCCCATTGCGGTATATTTTTATCATCTTATGGAAATACTCGAATAAGCACCACACCGGAGCTGTGTGCGGCGCTTGTTCGAGTAAATAAGGTAATCACATTTTGGTGGTATTAATTTTCAAGACCCAATTAAGCCATATACAAACAGATTTCTTTAACGCTCCAATATGACCTCCTTTTCGACCGAAACATACCTCTTGAGGGCTTTAAACTGAGTAAATGCTAACTTTAAGGTAGAATCTTCTGTCCCCATGGCCACAAGTTATGACATTCCCTGATTAGAAACTTGTGAGTGTAAGAACACAGGCTTACACCTAGTTCGCTCGCATTTGTTACAAGTAGCCTGAGACACATACTTTGGCAATGTATCGACGAATGTGTTTCCGTCATAGTCAGAAGGAATATATTTGCTCCTCAACATTCCAATGAAGCCGAGCCCCAATGCTTCAGATGGCTTGTTCTGCAAATTTTTTTACATTATAATTCCTTTGTTGACTGTCCTTTCAAACCTCCATACATCTGTAAACTCGTCTTACGGTGTTCTCGCTAGTATAGCTTCGCACGCATTGACCAGGTATGGAATTTACTGATTTGACATATACTGAGAATTATCAAAAAGGAAAGAAGCATAGCTAGGTGCACGTGGTGGCACAAGATCAACGCTATCTATACTAGTTCGTTATACATTAACGTGAAACTTTTTCGTCGAGAAAATCAACCACGCACTCAAAAAAGTTATCATTAATTCAGACTTAGTCATGTTAACATCCGAAATACACAAATCACCTCAATTATTATCGAGGGCGTTGTAATTATTTCAGTCAACGAGCGCAAGGTATTCTATGGGTCATTGCTTTCATATATTTGGTGGCTCCTAAAAGAGCCGTTTTGTGGTTCTAAGTGATCAGGGAAGCTAGCCCTCCTCACTTCTTAGATGACTTCTTAGCAGCAGGCTTTTTGGAGGCCTTTATAGCTGCGGGGTTGTTGACTGGTTTCTTGGTCGATTTCTTTGCAGCAGCCTTCTTGACCTCGGGTTCCTTCCCCACTGGTTTTAGTGGTTGCTGGTTCTAGATCAGACATATCGAAATTCTTGTATACCTACGAACAAATCGAACACTGAACTGGTCTCCGTCAATTCGCGCGCTGATTAAACGCACTATATGCGGACCGCACTGGAAACAAGTCTTTAACATGGTTGTGTATATTTGCTGGACCTTCTTTAAAGAAAACTGCCCTTAAAACGTCATTCCTGACAAGTGAAATGACATAACTCCAACATTTATCTGTTTGGCCAAGTGTTTAAAGAAAACACTTGAGAACTAGTTAAAGGAAAGAATGAGATTTTTAGCTTTTGTTGTTCTAGGGTAGGTATTGTATGAGGACCTTTTGCTCTTTTCACTGGGATTTTCTTTCTTTGCACGTCGTGTCACTGCATTTCATAGACTTTATCCTGAAAGAATACTCCTATTTAACGCGTAGGTGTAATAAAATAGCACAGTCAAGCTCACTTTGAATGTCCTTTTTCCACTGAAAATGACCCAAGAAAGACAAGCTTTGTAGGTCTCCATTGATGAAAGTGAAACGATGAAGTCATCCGTCCTTTGATTAAAGTAGCAACGTATTTCCTTGTTTGTCATCTCAGAGTATTCATGGCTACCCTTCTATAAGAGGTTTTATTATATTGTTGCTTTCGTTTGTTTTCCTTTAGCGTTGCTGTTTTCATTTACCGGGAGAAACTGATCTCAACGTGAACGGATCAGTGATAAAACAGTCGCAACGGAGCTTGAAAGAGAGTTTTCCATTCTGGGCACGCGCGATGCGTTTAAAGAACGAAAAGTTTCGAAATGCGCATGCTCACAACTGAGAACGCCAACTTGTAGTCGTCCTCGTACTCCAATCTGAAAGTTGCTGTTGCCAATGGCGAAAACAGTTGCAACACAGCTTGAGAGAGCATTCATTTCCGCTTCGACGTTACCAAATTTTAGTACACCAGCTTATTGTTGTGATCATTTTATAACATTGAAATTCCTCTTAACGGTTTATAGATTTCGCTAAACATTTATTTACCATAATCCCTGTTATAGTACGTTAACTGCCAAATTGAAGGAGATAGAAATGAAACTTGATTAGACATCAAGGTTTTGAGAGTTTTAGATTACTCGATCCTGCCTTAATTTACATATTTTCTGCGAAAGAATATTTGTCCTAGTTTCTTCCCTTTCATCCTTTGCATATCTAATGGGCTTGCATGAGTTACGTCGTTAATATACCGCATCTCACAAATCTTTCTTAATTGCGTAGCTGGCGGGATATCTTATCACTTGATTATCAATAGTTGCTCCGTTGTGTTTTGGCCGCGCCGTGCTAGCCGATGCGAAGGAGTTGTTAGCGGACTTCAGATTGAAGTACGACAACGACTACGAGTACGATCTTTCTGTTCTGGGCACGCGAATTATGTTTAAAGACTGAAAAGTTTTGAAATGCGCATGCTCACAATTGAGACCGAGTACTCGTAATCGTCTAATACTCCAATGTGAAAGTCGCTGTTCCCAGTGGGTCCAATATGACCATTTTTTTCGGCTCAAACATACCTCTTGCATGACGGCTTTAAACTGGGTGAATGCTAACTTGAGTCGTTTACTTTGAATTTTCGTTGTGCTCGTGTAGTAAGTGATCAACGCCAAGCAAGTTCAAGTTGGTTCAAACTCTTTTAAAAATAATTTTACAGCATTGACATTTTAAAGCAAGCACACCATAGTTTTCTTTCTTTTTCTGCAATTGCCAACCTTAGTTTACGTGGAGGTTCAATTGTCTTCGACCCAGATGAGAGCTCCAGGTAGAGTCTTTTGTCCCCAGAGCCATAAGTTATGACATTCCCTGATTAGAAAATTGTGAGTGTAAAAACACAGGCTTGCACCTACGTAGTTCGATCGCATTTGTTACAAGCAGCCTAAGACACATACTTTGGCAATGTATCGACGAATGTGTTTCCGTCATAGTCAGAAGAAACGCGCACCGGTGGCTCAGTTCGTTGAGCACCGGGCTGTCACGCGGGAGGTCGTGAGTTCAACTCCGGCCGGACCAACACTCAGGGTCTTTAAGTAACTGAGGAGAAAGTGCTGCCTTTGTAATTACATCTGCAAATGGTTAGACTCTCTAGACTTCTCGGATAAGGACGATAAGCCGGAGGTACCGTCTCACAACCCTTCAATGTTCATAATCCTGTGGGACGTAAAAGAACCCGCACACTTGTCGCAAAGAGTAGGGCATGTAGTTCCCGGTGTTGTGGTCTGTCTTCTGCGGTGTATCATGGTTGGGAGGGTAAATGCTCGGAGATATTAGCTACACCAAGCTACTCTAAAAATCCGAGGGTAAATAAAGATATATGATATGATATGATATGATATGATATGATATGATAAGGAATATATTCGCTCCTCAACATTCCAATGAAGCCGAGCCCTAATGCTTCAGATGGCTTGTTCTGCAAATTTTTTTACATTATAATTCCTTTGTTGACTGTCCTTTCAAAACTCCATCCATCTGTAAACTCGTCTTACGGTGTTCTCGCTAGTATAGCTTCGCACGCATTGATCGGGTATGGAATTTACTGATTTGACATATTAAAAAGGAAAGAAGCATAGCTAGGTGCACGTGGTGGCACAAGATCAACGCTATCTATACTAGTTCGTTATACATTAACGTGAAACTTTTTCGTCGAGAAAATCAACCACGCACTCAAAAAAGTTATCATTAATTCAGACTTAGTCATGTTAACATCCGAAATACTCAAATTACTTCAATTATTTTCGAAGGAGTCGTAATTATTTCAGTCAAGGAGCGCAAGGTATTCTATGGGTCATTGCTTTCATATATTTGGTGGCTCCTAAGTGATCAGGAAAGCTCCTCACTTCTTAGATGACTTCTTAGTGGCAGGCTTTTTGGAGGGCTTTACAGCTGCGGGTTTCTTGACTGGTTTCTTGGTCGATTTCTTTGCAGCAGCCTTCTTGTCCTCGGGTTCCTTCCCCACTGGTTTTATTGCCGCTGGCTTTTTGGCTACGGGCTTTTTCAGTGACTTCTTTGTTTTTTTCTCGGCGTGTTGTTTGACGGCTGGTTTCTTTGCAACTGGCTTCTTTGCTTTCTTCACCTTCTTTTCTTCCTTTGGCAACTTGAAGGAGCCCAATGCGCCAACACCTTTTGTGTGCAGAAGCTTTCCGGCCGTTTGCAGCAGCTCTCTTCAAAGCCATCTTGAGGTGTGAGCCGACTTCTCTAATCTTGTAGTGGCTCTTGATGTATTTCTCGATGGCTTGGCGCGAAGAGCCACCTCGCTCTTTTAGAGCAGAAATGGCAGCCTTGATCATATCAAAGTATGGTGGATGGTCAGCGGCCCTTTCTTGCTTTGTAGCTGCCTTAGTGGTTGCTGGTTCTGGATCAGACATATCGAAATTCTTGTATAACTACGAACAAATCGAACACTGAACTGGTCTCCGTCAATTCGCGCGCTGATTAAACGCACTTTATGCGGACCGACCTGGAAACAAATTTTTGGCATGGCATGTGCCATGTTAAGTATATTCGCTGGACTTTCTTTAAAGAAAACTGCCCTTAAAACGTCATTCCTGACAAGTAAAATGACATAACTCCAACATTTATCTGTTTGGCCAAGTGTTTACCGAAAACACTTGAGAACTAGTTAAAGGAAAGAATGAGATTTTTAGCTTTTGTTGTTCTAGGGTAGGTATTGTATGAGGACCTTTTGCTCTTTTCACTGGGATTTTCTTTCTTTGCACATCGTGTCACTGCATTTCATAGACTTTATCCTGAGAGGATACTCCTATTTAACGCGTAGGTGTAATAAAATAGCACAGTCAAGCTCACTTTGAATGTCCTTTTTCCACTGAAAATGACTCAAGAAAGACAAGCTTTGTAGGTCTCCATTGATGAAAGTGAACTATGAAATCATCTGTCCTTTGATTAAAGTAGCAACGTATTTCCTCGTTTGTCATCTCAGAGTATTCATGGCTACCCTTCTATAAGAAGTTTTTTAATCTTGTCGCTTTCGTTTCTTTGCCTTTAGCGTTGCTGTTTTCATTTACCGGGAGAAACTGATCTCAACGTGAACGGATCAGTGATAAAATAGTTGCAACGGAGCTTGAAAGAGAATTCATTTATGCTTGGACGAGATAGAAATGAAAATTGATAAGACATAAAGGCTCTGAGAGTTTTAGATGACTCGACCTTGCTTTAATTGATATATTCTTTGCGAAAAAATATTTATCCCAGATACGCCTCTCTTAGCCTTCGCAATATCTAACAGGCTTGAGTTACGTCGTTAATATACCGGATTCTCGAAACGTCATCTCACTAAACTTTCTTACTGGCGTAGCTGGCGGGATATTTGATAACGGGATTATTTCAAGAGGCGCAAATAAATCGATGGTTACTCCGTTGTGCTTGGGCCCCGAGTGCTAGCGGATGCGAAGCGGCGAAGCCGCGAGGGAGTTGTTAGCGACCTTCAGACTGAAGTACCAGAACGAGTACGAGTACTTTGATTTCTTTGCAACTGGCTTCTTTGCTTTCTCCACCTTCTTTTCTTCCTTTGGCAACTTGAAGGAGCCCGCGATTGCAAACCTTTACGTGGAGGTTCAATTGTCTTCGACCCAGATGTGAGCTCCATTTAGAGTTTTCCGTCCCCAGAGCCATACGTTATGACATTTCCTGATTAGAAACTTGTGAGTGCAAAAACACAGGCTTACACCTAGTTCGATCGCATTTGTTACAAGTAGCCTAAGACACATACTTTGACAATGTATCGACGAATGTGTTTCCGTCATAGTCAGAAGGAGTATATTCGCTCCTCAACATTCCAGTTTTCAATGAAGCCGAGCCTCTTGTCCTTTTGATGGCTTTTTCTGCAAAATTCTTTACATTATAATTGCTTTGTTGACTGTCTTTTCAAAACTCCATCCATCTAAAGTATAAACTAGTGGTTAATTTTATTTGCATCCTAATTTCTACCTAGAAAACGTTCCAAATACTAAACAAGGAAATGAAGAAGCTGTTTTAATCTGCTACCCCCCAAAACACTTTGGATTACGCTGAGATGCGCCACTTCATCGAGCAAAACAACATTTTTCTTCCGCTTGCTTTTTTTTTTATTCAAGATGCGGCGAGCCCACTTAGACAATAGACCATTCTACTGTTCTGTGCTCAGTTACCAGGCGTTTGTATAAAAGCGAGGCTGGAGTTGACCTTGCTTTGATACAAACCTTAGTGCTTTCCTTGTGTAAATTAAAACACTTAGCTAGCATTACAACAACATGATTTACATAAGAAAAGCACTGAGGTTTGCAATTGTATCAAAGAAGATCAACTCCAGCCTCGCCTGGTAACTGAGCACAGAACTGTAAATAATGGTATATTCGAAAAAGCTTTCAAGCCAGGAAAGAAAAGAAAGTGAGCGAAAAAATCAGTTGCAGTCGGCGAGTAAGCGATGCTCATAACGTGAAAGAGTGCAACTGAGAGCTTGAGAAAACAGTCGAAATAGCGGTGAAAAGCAACGAGAGAGCCTAAGAAAGTGTCTTAACAAGGAGACAAAAATTATATAGTGACGAGCAGCGGAGGAAAGAGCAAGCAATGACCCGAGCACGAAAAAAAAGGCTGAATAATGCTGACGAAAAACAAACGTAAAGGGCAAAAAGAGCACGGTAAAATAGATTACAATTTATAGTATGTGAGCAAACTAGATAAAAAATATATCTGAAACCAAAACAAAAATAAAGAATAATTGAGGAGATCAGATTTGCTTTTAGGCTTATCTAAATATTATGTGATTAGTTTTTTTGATAATAGTATCTCATCATATTGAATGAACATCCACAGCTCTAGATCTGTACTCTCAATCTCGCACGATATTTCGTCATAGTCATGGTTTAGTTACCCAAGAGATGCTTCGGAGTCGTAACTCGTTGAAAGCCTCTCGTGCAAGCCAGGATACACCACAGAGGACAGACCACAATACCCGGCGCCGGGTAACTCCATGCCCTACTCTTTGCGAACAGTGTGTGGGTACTGTTTTACGTCCCACAGGGTTATGAACATTGAAGGGTTGTGAGACGGGGCCCACGATTCATTGTCGCTATCCGAGAAGGCTAGACAGTCTAACCATTTGCAGATTGTGCGCGGTAGTTTAGAGTCGTGATAAGCGTTAAGTGTCGCTCAGCTAAAGGAGATAATCTTCTCAACTTTCATTTCATTCTATTCCGGACCTCAAATACTGATATATATGAAAAACATCATATAATAATTATTTTAAAAATCACTGATTCATGATTCATCTTGTTCGGGAGAAACTTGGATTCGTAATAGTCACTGACAGGGCTCCTGTCTTTGATCACTACTACTAGTCCCCTTACCCCCCCCCCCCCCCCCCCCTTACTTTCAAAGGTACTCCGCGACCTTTGCTTGGTAGCGCGAAGTAAATTATACATGCGTAAAAAATCCTCGGGACTTTAAAGAACCCACACGGCTATCCAACGGAATGGCAATCACATTTCGACAAAACCTTACTGAACTCCACCTAAAGAAATGCTACACCTCAAATAGAGTTTCAGCTTTAAGTCAATATTTCACCTTCCTTTAAAGGGCTACATATATCTAAACAAATAAGATTTTTAATTTCTTAAATAAACTTATTTAGTTCCAAAGAGAAAGAAACCGTAATAAGCTTAAATAGATATTTCCTAAATGAAATAGATTCAAAGGAACTAAGTAAATAAGTTAAACAGTAAAGCCAATGACAATAACGTGACAAGCGGCCGATGCAAACTTCATTTCGTTCAGTTTGGTTCCTACTTTTCCAAAATTAATAGGTCCATAGTTTGTTAGGTTAAACGTCGCCCAGAAACATGCCTATTCCAATATTTTAAAACCTTCTTAGCGCTCGCCTCAACTTTTTCATCATTTCAGAACGCTTTTTCTTGCCGCAGACCCAGATCCCAGGAGGACACTTCTTGGTGTCATTGTTCAATTCAGCGTTGTCATTATCATTGTCACTTGTGATAGCGGGACTTCTCCTGTCGTTCGGCCCTTGAAGAACATCCTCAGGTTGCGAGGCGTGGTCCCTGTCATAGCTGACGGCCACGTCGTCTGGCGCGGGGGGATTGGACTGCAAGCACGTCCATACCCCTGGGACACATTGCTTGTTTTTCCCGCCGCCGAGTCGCGTTGAAATGTCGGGAGCTACTCTTCTCTGAACTTCACTGGGAATCCTTTCGTCTTCTTGGGGGCTTTCAGGTTCGTGGAGAGCTCGCTTGAGTCTATCCAATGGAATACTATTGGATACAGAGATTCCAAGCACCACCAAGATGACTGTTGTGTTCAAGTAAAATAGTTTCATCTGCTCGTAAAGAAAACAAAATTGTATGTACTGATAAGTGAAATGTAAAATGCATGGCGTGTTTCCTGCGTGTTTTCTACTGCCTAAGTTGGAAAAAGGAAATTTTCGTCCACAGAGCCCTGCACGGCTTTTGATTTGATCAGAAGTCCATTACCTAGATCCTCCATACATATTATAAAGTGTTTTTATTCACGTGATCAGTAACCTTGTTTTTCCACCGAAACAAAAGAAAACGTTTGCATGATAATAGAGCTCAATTCCCAGAGGATTAATTAGTTGGGTACACCAACATGGCTGCCGTGACGTCACGTAAAAACAATCTATACCCTCGAGTCAACCCTGTCCAATATATTTTTATTTTCATAACAGCTATATCTCTTCATCATTTTGAAATACCTTCGTGTTTTGGTTGTGCTGCACGAGATGTAATCAGTGGCTGACCATGGGTCGTGCTATGGGTCGTGCTACTAGAAATAGAAAGATACGGGACAGGGTTGACTCAGAGGGTTAATATAGAAGATGGAGGCTCCTGGTAATGGGCTCTTTTAGGCCTGGGAATGAGGATAAAGTCCTCGAATCGGGAGTCACCAAATTGCCTAATTTACATTGGTAATTTTATGTATGCATTTTTCATGAGTACAAGATGGTTAAAAAGACATCGGGTGTAGTTTTGATCTTCTACTAATATCCGATGTCGCTTCAATGAACGATTTTGTTGGTGCAAAGGAGGAAAACAGCAGGAGCCAACAACCAGGATCCTCAAACTCCAATTCTAGGTTTATGCAACGGCATTTTAACAGATCAAGCTATTTTTCAGTAGA
>OX421448.1:53936221-53956221 GCA_949126865.1 Montipora capitata
TTCGGTCCAACGACAAAAGGGCAATGTCAGAGGAGGCCTCAACAGCTAAAATACCACAAATGGAGGCGAAAAGTTTCCAAAATGGCGGACACACGTGTTCACCAATTCGGTATCAAAGAACGCCATAACAAGGTCATTCTAGACTAAATAGACACAAGTAACTCGTACAAAACTCATTTCACCTCCAGCAAAGAAAAGTAAAGGGGAAAAGGAAAAAACACTTACCTGAGACAGCGGAAAGACAAAAAAAATTTCGACTGAACGCGAAGCGATTAAAAACACGTCAACTCCCTTCAGGCAGACTAGGTTCGTTCATCACGTCAGTACCGGAGGTTACGGTTTATGAGATAGAATTCTATTTTAACGCTAAAAAATGCGGTGCTGATTTTGTTATCGTGCTTTAATAAAGCAAAACAACTATTCATGCAAAAGTGAAGAAATATTGATACACAGTTTTATGGAAGAGCACAAGGAAATTTTTAGGAAATGCCGATCGAGAATAAAAAAATTGCCGTCAGCAACAAAACTTGCTACATGAAGACAACATAAATTTTGTGCCGCGAAAATAAAAAGTTACCATCAGTGAAATACATTTTGGGCGATTTTTGCTACGTTTAGTTTTTCGATTGTTCTTTTACATTGGCTGCACAAGTAAATCGTCAAATCGAAAGTGACATCGATTTCAGCGGACGCCTGTGATAAAATCACCTTGCGTGTTACTAACAACTGGATACATCTGTGGCAAAATGACGGCAAGACATCGGTCGGGATTATTGTTTTGTTGGTTAGTTTTTTTTCCTTTCAAGTGTTATTAAAGTCTACAAGAAATGTGCGAATTCAACACAAAGATCACAATCGTCTAACTCTTGAGGTTATACATTGTTTCTGCAAAGTCAAAAATTCTCTCTCCTAGACGAGGTTATCATCACCAAGTAATTCCACCGTTTTGGAAATAGAAACTGCGTTATTACTCATCAGTATCACAAATTCTTGCCGATTTTAGGGCTCATTTGTTGAAATTCAGGCACGCTTCCAACAGACCTGTTTATTTTCGTGTTTCACCTAGTTATTTTCCAGTGCGGTTGTTAAATGACGTGACGATTTGAAAAGGCTTTTCAGCTTTGTTTTCCCTCTCACCCAACACACAGGCGGTTTCCGCTTCTCTATTTTTTATACAGATGTAATTTTTTAAAAGACAAGTGGAGCGAAAATCAAAAATTGCGTGAATAAATTACAAGAGAAGAAAAGAGGTTATCAGTGAAATCAACAGATACAGACTAAGGGGCTGATTACATGAGCCGGGCCAGCCCGGTCAGCGGGGCTGGTCAGGTTTCTGAGGATGAGTTTTAGCCCGGTATTACATGAGATGAGTTAGCCCGGCTTGGACTAAATTTAGAATAAGTCATGTGAAAAAAGATAACAACAACAACAACAAGTGGAGAGACGTTTGTCTCGATAAATTGTTATTAAAATTCACCATTCTACAATGTAAAGAAGCCTTATGGTTTTCTATCTTATTTATCATTTATTTAAACATTAAAAAACGATTATTCCGTGGGCCATTTTGCTCTTAAGTGGAGTAATGTGGTTAGAAATCACTGGCCCGGCTAACTGGGCTGTCCCGGTGAACGCGATTACATGGAAAAATGTCAGCCCGGTTAGCCGGGATCCCGGCACCGTAATGCCGGGATCTCGGCTAACCGGCTGATATTTTTCCATGTAATCGCAAACTTGATTTTGGTGTATTTCTCAGGCGTGCCGGGATCTCAGCTAAACGAGCCAGCCCGGCTCATGTAATCGGCCCCTAAGACCGATTATAATGTACATGTTTACCAATCAGCAAAATTAAAGTAGTGTTGCCGAACGTGCACTTAAAATCGATGACTAAAAGATTTCGACATATGTGAAAGCTAAGTTACGAATTTTTAATGTTTCGTTTAATTCAGAAGAGTTCATCTTTTCTATTACTTGACAAAATTTTTGAGCACAGCGCCGTGGGAATTTCAACACAAACAAGCTGATGAAATCTACATTTTTTTTCCTGATCGATCTCAATGATAAAAATGAAGTTAGTTTTCTTCTGTTTTTCTTTTCGTTGCGAGGAAATTACTGTTGAATGTTTTTCAATGCAGCCAGATAAGTTGACCCGGCCTTTACGAGTAAAAATATTATGGTCGACTGGTGAATTTTTTTTCTTGTCTATTTGACTTGCAGAATGTCTGTAGAACTGTCAAAAGCTTGCGTGACGATCTCCGTAGACATGAAAAAAGAGTGATTTTGATTTAAGAATTTAAATATGTCAGTTAATTTGACAATAACGTACTCAAAGAGTTTTCATTCTCCTTCCATTAAGAAAATTAAGAAAGGAAAAAGGAGACAAGTGGGCCGCAAACAAACATCAATTGTTGTAATACAAGAAAACCGAACATTAGTTTCGTAATTCATGCATGCGCTGCAGACCTACAAATCTGACACTCACTCACTCAGACAGCCCCGATGACAATATGTTGGGGCACGTATACTACGTGCACTACCACAAAAATGCAGATGGGGGGGGGGGAGGGGGGGAGTTTACGTACTTTAAATGGAGTGCCAAATTAAAACGCGAGTAATTATCCTCCCTTGGAAGTTTTTCAAAGGTTTCGATCTCAAAAACTACTGATGTTTCCACCTTTTAAGGTTGAATATAAACTGTCTTGTTAAATGTGACTTCCCAGCTTTTAAAAATGACAAGAAACAACGGAAAACTAAACAAACCGGCATTTTCTTGTAATTTCAAAACCATGCCGTGAAGAAACAAAGAAGTCCAAACCATTCAAATATCATTTCGTAATGTGCTGGCTCGACAATAAGAATGATTCGAACTTCGTGATTTTAACCCTGGCGGTGATGGAGAACTTGCAGGAATAAAGTCCACTCATCGATTAAGTAGGAGATGCCGTCATCATTTTCAGGATGATCAAGTCACGTTGGCCGTGAACACGACGCTCTTAGACGTGACAGTCAGTTTGCTTTACCCCTGGCCAGAAGCACTGTTTTCACAGAAAAGAGCAAAGTACTGCTTGTATTTTGACTGTGATACAGGACTTTTTATTCATTCTTTCGCTGCATGCGTCACTTTAGACAGCAACCACCGAGTTCAAGTGGATGACATACATTCTATCATTCTTTGATTAATTTCGCATTCAGACCTTTTCGCGTTGTCAG
Organism: Montipora capitata; assembly: GCA_949126865.1. NCBI lineage: Eukaryota > Metazoa > Cnidaria > Anthozoa > Scleractinia > Acroporidae > Montipora > Montipora capitata. The sequence goes on from OX421448.1 coordinate 53,939,429, forward strand.
CAAACAGTTTCCAATATTTCTCATTAAGTTAACACCCTCTGACAGCTTATTAAGTCCATTATCGTTCAGTGATCATGATTAGCTGTTTATCTCAACTAAAAGCATGTTGACAAGATATTTTTCTTTGAAGGGGGTCGTTGTGATTCTGAAGTGTCAGAGAAACAAATGCGAGACCTTTCTGTTGATACATCGTGTTATTTGTTTTCTTTCCAAAATGTCCAAACATTTGTTCGTAGAATACTTCTTGAATTGCACAGCTAAAATTCCTCCAATGTAAATTATAAAGCGACTTTCGAAAATTCTTGGTGATCGCTTATAGGTGCGACTATAGGATAAACCAATTTAAATGAAGGTACAATTATATCGTTTATCTTTTTTCGGGTCAGGCTGGGTAAAATATTACCTGAACTTGATAAAATGTTGGAATGTCGTCTTTCCAAAACGTCGCAGGAATTAGAAAGTCTTGCAGGGCGTTCCAGTGACAAAATGAACGCGTGGTTTTTAATCTAAATTTATTTGTCCTAGATTCATAATTCAGGAACACGCGGATTGGGTCATACCTTTTCAAGTTGTATTGAATCAACATTACAAGATATGAATTTCAGTTATACTCAAATGCCACGCGACGAATCTTTATCAGAGAAAAAAAATGCCGGACTGTAATTAACTTGCGTGAAGTGGGATTGGTTTGTTACTCCTTAATAATTAGCTCAAAAGCTACAAGCAACGCTGTCAAGAGTTAAAGCTCACCTTTCAAAGATTGGGACTGTTCTTTGCTCGTTAGAAGTCAAAGCTTTGCAAGCTGTACTGTGAGTTGATGCCGGTTGAAAAGTTTGGGTGTAAGCCGGGTCTCCCTCGTTTTATAGTCACGGGGAGCCAAGTCCTTACGAAATTCTATTGGCACATGATTTCCGGAAAGATAAGCCAAGAAGTGATACGTTCTAGCACTTTAGATTACATCCTGCTTAAGAAGTTCCCAGTTTGAACGTAAATAGCTTTTAGCGTGTTTGCTGATCCTTATATTTCTTGTTTTCACAAGGAATTAAATTGCAGGAACTGCACTCAAAAGAGCTACATACTTAACACGAAATGGGCTGTCGGTGATGATAAGTTTTTAGTTCACTAAGTAACTCAATTTTTTCACTGAAATTTCAGGATTTCTGAGTGTCAAAGCAAATATCTTTGAACCGGGGTTACAATGAGCGGGAAAATATAACAAAACACAACCTTTTTGAAAAGTACAGAGGGTTACATTAAAGTCAATAGATAATTCTTTTTCTCGATTAAAAGGATAAAAATAAATAAGCCTCCTGTTCATGACACTCCCTGCACGGAATAATCGAGGAAAAAAACAGAAATAATCCCGAATACATTTTATCCTCTTCTTGTCCCTTGAGGCCCAAATATTTCCATTATATAAACCATGGGGTTTAGTGTCTTTTCAGGTCATGCAACTAAGTAGAAGCCGCTTTGACAACTTGAAGCGTTTTTCGCACTCTTTCCGGTATGGACCTTGTTAAACCTTGAGTGATCTTTAAATCACGTGAAATTAGTATTCTTGTAGTTTACTCCCAGAAAGAGTGAAATTACTATGAAAAGCACAAAGGCGTTCCGAAACATGTTTCGGTGTTGTTTTGTCCTTCTATGGTTGGTTTGGGAAAACGTGCCTAAGGTCACGTTTAAGATTGTTTTACCAAAAAAAAAGTTGTTTACGTCGCCATCCGTAAAACTGGCTTGCCTTCCTCAAGAGGTGGACAAACAAGTCCTCGATTGTAAAGCACTTTTTCGGACAAATCATTGATTAAAATTGACTTTCTTTTGCGAGGTGTGAATTTTTGTCTTCCCGTAAAATAGAATTACTTCAATGGCAACACAGAAGAACAAGTAAATAAACAGATTTGTAATTACTTGTAGGCAAAGAGTGGCATGTGCATTTCTCTGGGCTACCAGATCGAATTGAAATTTGGATTACTAAAAAGGAAAGCCACGCTACCGAAATAGAAACTCCTGCCGTGTGCGGAGTCAAGATCTACGTGTTTGACGCTTGTGGCCGATGAGTTAAACATGGTTTAGCAAGTTCTTAAATGCTGCGTCATTCCAAATAATCCTTAGTTTTGGCCGATTCTGTTTTAGACATGGTCTTTAGTCTCTTTATTGTACAAAAAGAGTCGAGAAGACAATAGTACAGGAGGAAAGCATCTACTTGAAGCAATTCTTTTCTAGAAAGTTCCGACGATAACATCGTTGTTGGGACTTGTATCAAATAAGCCGCCCATGAGTGTGATGAAAGATGCTCCAACTCTCGCTGCAAAGCACCAAGACTCTGAGCTGTGCTTTTAGATAGCTATATCTGGTATATGATAAATTGCCGCACTTCCCATTATTTACTATGCCGTCAGAGGTGACTGCGTCAATGATTGCTGATACAGAACACCGTTTCAGATATATTCGCAATTAGTTCATTTACTTTTAGCAAACTAACTTGATACATTTTCAGATTAATTTCTGTATTAGTATTGATGTCAGAAATTTGTCAACTTTTGGCTCCGAAGTGATTCAGCTGTATCTCACGATAAGCTATAATTCATACGAGCCGCGCTTCGTGGGTTATCAGATTATTTCATTAAATTTAGACTTCGACTTGAAGACAAGGTTTTACCACAAGTACTTTTGGAAGTTCCTGAGGCCCCCGCAAATCAAACCACAGCAACGAGACTGACTCCATGCTGCTGCTAATCTTTCAGATTATAATTAAGGAGTATGGGTTGGTATTTTAAAAGTTTTTTCGAGTTTATAAATTGGTTTCGTTCGACGGAACCTTCGTACAGTGCATCGTTTTAATCGAAGAAGTCTAGGAAGTCCGTTCACGAGCAGATTCACTTTCTTGTCATTTATTTAACTTGACCTTGAGTGTTAGAGCTATATAGAGTTTGGATCTACGTCCTCCCGCTCCAATTGAAAGTAAACTGTGTTCTATCTGTGCTACGGACTTGGTGGACGATCTCAAGCTTACTTCATATAATTTGGTGCACTTTTTTAATGGATTAAAAAAGTAAAAATAAAATAAACGATTTTACTGGCTGATTCAGAAAGATATTACTATCAACGTTGTAAATGCATTCCGCAATTACGCGTATACGACATGGCTTAGACTGCATGTAGTTTACCATTCCGTCTCCAATTTTCGGAACCCTTTTTCAACAGCGCGACTAACTTAGCTTGAACTCAGCAGTGAAGACATCTTTAAGACTGCATTTCACCATGTCATGTCTTTATTCTCAAGTTTGCTTGTTGTTTCTTTCCTCGCCAGCTTAATTACACGACTGGGACACAAAAGATCATCGCTACACCTCTTTACATGTGTTAAAGAATCTTCCGGCTACAGCAGATAGACTTTATTTAGACATACAGGTAGTCAATCGCCGTAAATTCGTCTTTGTTGTGCTGTACATGAGGCTGACCTAAGCTTTCATCGCTTAAAATGTTCCAAGATAGGCAGGAAATAAACAGAAATAATCGCACTTCATGTTGTTGAGTTTTACTAGAGTATTCCATCCTTAACCGCCCAAACTTTACAACAAACACTTTTACCAAAATCTCCGACGAAAATTAACGTTTGTGCTTTAAGAGGAATGGCTAGACAGGATATCAGCGACATTTGATAAAGGAACATTCAGTTATGACATGAGCTACCCTACGAGGAGAATTCGAGATCTCGCAATGATCATGATCTTCCCAAGTTGTGAAGATGATCGACGCTAATAAGCAACTCATTCGGGGACGCGAGACTCAGCCGTGACAGACCAAACCCCGCGGATAAACTAAGAGTGCAACTGATTTGAAAACGAACTGTTGGGATGTTAGAAAAGCACGACTAACTTTGTGTCTGCTTAAGCAAGCGGCTTTGCAACTTCTCTCCACGCTAAACATAAAGACAAAGAGATTAATAATTCTGAGCAATAGTCCGGCGCCCTAAATATAATGTGCTACTTTAAAGACTTCAGTCCTTTTATTGCATAATTACATTTTTATTTTTTGTTATTCTTTGAATCTTTAATCGAAGAGATGATTAGTTTCCGAACTGAAATTCCTTGCCCGTAGTATCTTATGGTTTCAGATGTGTCAGTCTTCGAACAGCTTATCTGAATGCCATGGAATATGAGGGGCCATGAGTTGCAATTTCTCCAACAAGAAATACGTTTCACCGATAAAGACAAAGACTGAAATATCTCAGTTGAAACTCTGTCTGTGAAAGGAAGACCAGCAAATACTCTTATGACTATTGATAAGAAAGGTTTTAAATGGTGTTCTATTCTAAGAACTAAACAAGCAAATAAAGGAAGTTTTGGCTTAATAATCTTTCAACATTAGGTCTCTCTCTTTTAAGAGTCCAATTTCCTTTATACTTCTTGAATTTACAGATCTTCTCAACGGGCCTATCGATTTTAATGCCATCACTGTTCAGTGGTAGATGCTTTCTGTTTCAAGCCTTAAACTGTATTGTATGTGTTTTGTCATTTTCCTTCCAGACCATTTGCAAATCATGTCCCACATTTGATTGAACATGTCTTGATAAGATCATCAATACATTTTAATCAAAATAGTCCCATTAAATGTTTCCTCCTATTATCTATTATTCAGTTCTCTATTTCACTGATCTACGGAAGCAGAGCCAGCGTGTCGCATTGTTTAGAGCGCTGAACTTGCACGCAGATTCTTCGGCTTCAATTCAGTGGCTGGATGCGTCCTTCGTTGATCTTAATTCAACTGCAGGTGCCGCATTTCGTTCACTGTTAACGTTGCAAAATGCTTCACTCTTGTTTGGGATTCTTAACACTGTCATGTTTGTTTCCATAACTGTTCGTCAGCACACATGCCCTACAAGTATCCAGCTTTTCAATATGATCGCCAAGATAATACAGTTTTGACTCCGCTATGAAGGTAAACCCCTTGCCAGTGATCGTCTTACCGTTGTCAATCGTTAATTTTTATTTCTAAGCAAATATGGCCCTCGGTACGAGATTTAACTTAAATGGCCGTCGTTTTCACTTAACATTACTTTACTGATATCGTGCCTTCAATATGGGGCAAGGTCACGGTTTTGCCTTATTTCATTAGTTCATTAAATGTAAAGCCATCTCTCTCTTTTTTTGCGCTTTACTATGGAACTCGTCAATATGCAAGAACATTAGCATTCAATTTAATGGTGACTAAATCTTAAGTTCACGAAAAAGCAAAGAAACTCATATTTATACACGATGATATTTGAATCTTGAAGCATGCCGCAGTCTCACATACAATACTAACAACATATCCCGGGCTTTGGTGGTCAAACGAGAATTTGAATTCGATGAGCCCGCATCCTGCTTGACCGGGTAAATCACGACTATCAGATGATACGAAATATTTTATTTGTCGTGCGGTTAATTCCGGTGTTTCAAAAGATAGTCTTTTTCTTTGGCATTAAAAATTTGGCTCCTCGCAACCCTTCAATGGAGTTTTCGAAAGGATAATCAGTCACTAAAATCAATATCTAAATGTCATGATTCAGTAAATAAATGATAACTCTTTTATTTCATCCGATCACCCAGCCCAGACGTATAAAACATTCTCTTTGGCTTGATTTTAATTAATTCTATTAATGCTGACCCTCATTGCACCCCACCTTCTGCTCCAGACGAGTAACTCAAAGTCGTAGTTTACCGGGTTCTTGGGATAGAAAGCAGAAAAATAAGTACAATTTTTATAAAGATAGGGAAACCTTTTACTTTGCAAGACAGGTTTCGATGTGCCTCACATCTTCGTCGGTTCCAAGATGATCAGAAAAATTGTTTGAATTCATTGCACATCAGCCTAGAGAAGCATGCATAATACACTATAAAATTGATGATTTCGGATGTATGTGTATCAATTCGTGTGTGGCATCATAATTTCCTATGCATATTTCTTAAGGTGGTAACAAATTCAGACAGTTTTGTAATTGACACCTTGCAACTGAATTGTAAAGTTTCGAGATATGTTTTGTAGTCCCGTCAATAATTCGCCGAAACTTGCAACAGCAATTTAATTCTGTTGGGAAAATGTGTGTTAGGAGCGAATTTGAGATATATCGTAAAGCAAAATCTTCAAGAACAAAGCTTAAAATCGCCTAAAAGGACATAATGGTAGGTGCCACTTTGTAAGGTTAGAGGTAGCAAAGTACAATGGTGACAGCCATGTTATAACGCTGCAGACCCTGCCAAAACAAGAGAATTCGAGTAAGGTTCCTCGTCACCCAGATGCTACTAAGGGAGATTTTTCTGGGGCAGCAAACCAAACCGCATAAAACAGAAGGAGTTTTACGCTGTTTATCCTAAATTAAAGAGTTGACAGAAAACCAACCAAAAAAATAGAAATACACGAGCGAGAAATACAAGCAAGAAAGGCCCGCCCAATTGCACTACATGAAATCGCACTAGAGGAACAGCTAGTTTTTTACGCAATAGTGTCCTTTCATTAGAGAAGTGAAACTTCCCCCACAAGTGAGAAGCTTACCCTTTCTGTCTCTCTCAGGCAGACTGGCCTTACTTCGCTTTGAGGTTTTATTGTCGCTAACAAATTTTAATTATCCGATGCAACATGAAAGCAAAAAAGCCATTCGAATTCATACGAATGCTGTGTCGAAAACTGAAATCTTTCAACTAGTTCGAAGCTGTTATGATAAAGCCCTTAACTCGTATGGGAACGTTCACCTTGTCAACGACGAAAACTGATCAGATAAGAAGAAAATGCAATTGACAAAACGCAATCAATTAACAGAAGCGACTGAACACTTCGAGAAGGGAATTACATAACTACATAACTTCATTAGCGCTGGCGAGCTCGATTATGAATAAAATTGAATTCTTGGACTTGACCCACGAACTCTAATAAAATTAGATTAAAATTATTCATTATCTAACTCACGAAAAGTTGTTTCCTTGGAGAATCTATCCAAATAATGGCTCACTTACAGATTTGTGAACAAATACCATTTCGTTAATACATCTGCCCTCTCCTTCAGTTTGCAAAAAACTGAGATATCCATTTTTTGCTTCAGGCCTTGAATTCTGTGACAAGTTGATCAGGAAGTGTGTATTCCATATTTCCTTTAGTCGTTAAACTTTTATCCTTAATAGCCACATTTCCTTCGAAGACAAAATACTATTAATTATATAATTATTTCCCGTTCATTTTAATCCATAAGGAATGCTACCATAGTGCAATAAACAGGTTGAATATGAATTGGTACTAAGTACAGCACAGTTCAATCACAGTTCAGGGCAGAGTTGATTTCAAACCTCTGCCCTAAGCTAAAAGGTGTACCTCTTATTTCTCGAAAGTTTGCTTCCGAAAGTGTAAGGCCATCTACACGGAGCGCTGGAACAGCTACTTCGGAGGCCATAAGACCGTTGAAACACTGCTCACTAAACAACCCACTTATCTTTATTGCCTTTTCAACTTCCAAAGCCATAAGAATTCTAAATTGCAAAGAAGGCAGTTATTCAGTAAAGGGATAGCTTGTAAGAGGTGGGTGCACCTGATCTTTGCCTGCCGATTTTCTTTATTGTTTTCTGGACATCTCCCTAATTAGCTTTCTGAAGGGGTCCGGGTTTGTCAGATACCCTGCAGTAGCGGCACTGTGGGGCAATCAACAGGGCTCGTGTTCCAGGATTCTCGGGACATTTTTAGTTCCTCGAAATGGCATGCAAGGCAGAAATACGAAAAACATGATTTCGATTCATGATGAAGAACTACAAATTTAGAAAATCTACAAGGAAAGTCGTTTGGTAACTCTAGCTGAGAAAAATGCAAGATATTTCATATTTCCAGGAGGAGGTCAAGATTGATATGTTAAAGTGTCAACACCCCGCGGATGCTTGTGTCACAAAGAAACGTCAAACGTTAAAAGACGTTTTATTCGCACACATCTCTCATTATAAACTGCTTAAACGATTCGAAAACACTTGAGTTTTACCAGTGTTGAAAAAACACTTCAAGGATTTGAAGGACACGTAATGCGACACAAAACTGAAAGTCACGCAAACGTGAAGAACAGTTTTTTTTACCATGAACTTTATCTTCTGAAAGAAAAAAACGATGCAGATGTACTTTAAAGCAAGCTGAAAGTCTGAAGATTTGCTACTATTAACCATGCACTTCTTGGTAAGCTTTTTGTTTACTTCACATGTGATTGGCAGGTTGGCAACGTGTGTAAAAAGTGAAGTCAATCATAGGGGAAGGTAATGACTATTAATAAAGTGCGGTATTCGCATTATATTTGAGACTGAAATTCATTTAAGTACCTCTTTCCTAAAAGTTTCAAAATAACTGATTTAAAAAGCAGAGCACAGGAAACATGCGAAGTGTTGTAAACATGGTTAGGTGTTTCTTGACTTCCGGGGACTGACTTAAAGCCTGTTGGTATTCTCCTTATTGCTAGAAACTCATACTTGGAGCTCAAAGACGGAATAAAATCCATCGTCTGCACTTATCAGTATGTAGCTTTTATAAATAATCTATTCTCGCATTATACCGATGAGTGAGATGAACCTGATGAAACATTATTTTTAATGAGGCAATGTTACTACGTAGTAGAGTTTTTTATGGACCTTGTTGATCATGCCACCAAACAAACTGTCAAGCATATTTTAGTTTGACAACTAACCATTTTAATCGCCTTAAGGCACTGTTTTTGTTTCTTAATTGCGCTTCATAAACTTTTTTCTATCAAACGCCTTAATTAAGTTTGACAGTTCGTCTTAAACGGTTAAACCTTGCAAATTGGGTGTGAAGTGTGACTTCATCTATCATAGAAGCTCCTGGAACTGAGCGGTACGAGGAAGTTCCGTACATCCAGCAAAAGCCATTTACCTACTTTTCTGAAACCGAATCTAAACCTCAAAAATCCCTTTTCAGTTCGCCTTCAAACCCTTTTAAAATAGTGGAAAAATGATTGAAGACAACGAACCACTTCATTGTCTTCTCTCTTCACGTGCGAACTTGTTTCCATCTTTGGAGCACATGGTGACGACGTTATGCTCACGTGAATAATTAATAACCTCAAGTGAAGCACCTTTGAAACCTAGACCACTTAACCTTGCTCTTAATTTCATGATCTTTGACATTCCTGCGAAACAGAAATAGAAGTGTTTCTCCATGCACTGATGAAATAGAGGTGTGGCGGAATCCAACAGCAGGTAATTAATCCATCACGTTTCAGGTGTTCTGATACACAAAATTATGGGTGATAATTAAAAATCCAGAATTTCGTCGTTCCTTAAAGACCTTAAGAGAGAGTTATAACACACACGTGCATGGGAACTTTGGGAAACACGGAAGTTAAGTCCGTGCCATTCGGGTGCTATCATGGATCTGTCCTGATATAAAATGTGTGAGAGAGGCAACACGCAACCAAGATTTTTTTTCTGTATACTTGGTTTTGTGGTTATCTTGAATTCATATTTTCCAAAATAAGAATTAAGGAAGATCTCCTTAAATGTAGTTTCGGACACTTAGGAGGTTATGCGAAAACAAAATGAGATTCCAGTTGCTAAGAGGTAAGTGCTCGTGTATTCACTGTATTTGCTAAGAAGAAACCTACAATTGTAGCAATTTATTTTATTAAGCTTTTTTCAGAATAGTGTCAATTGAGGCGGAAGAAACCTAGGTAACTCCATGTTAAAAGTGATGGGTCAACAGGTTGTTTACTCACATTGAATATAACAGAATCAGCGTGGAAAAATATCTCTTTAAAACCGAATCAGTTCTATCCTCTAGGTCTTGATAGAGGGGAAGCGGGCACCCATTGAATTTCCATTTCCCTGAGATATAATTTTGTTCCAAATCCCACTTTCCAGCGTCAGAATCTATTTATCAACTAATCATGTCGACAAATTACTTATCCCATTCTCGATTTGGTATTTTCTTTGGGTATTCTTTGCCCTCTTAACAACAAAAAGTCCCTAGGACATACAAACATCTACTAGGGAACCACAACCTGCGAAATTTTCAATGAATTACTAGCTGAACGGGTTGGAGTCATTTAAACACCAAGTAATAATGAAGATAGATTAAAGGAAGTGTGTTTTGTGCATCAACAGCTACCTAAGAGTTCCAAAGTACAAACAAGAAAAACAACCTCACGCTAAGAAGTTTTTAGCTGAAATTTAAATTCTTCCATTTAAACTCTTAAGAAAGAAGTGAACCGGAAAAGATTAAGTTGACACCAATGGATGATACATCGCAGGTGAAATTTAGAGCTCTGTTCAGTTAACTGAAGAGTCGATCTTAACTACCCGAATTAGAATTAGATGTAGAAAAATGAACAAACTCAAGGTGTAAGAAGAAAGTCTCTGCTATGTTTTGTATTTTCCAAGGGCCATATAAGGCATAATTGAAAGCCAAATCTGATTGTAGTCAAGAAAAATATTAGAGTGGCACTGTCATAGCAGTTATCAAGATTGCTTTTCGGTCAAAACAAAACTGGCTTGAATTCAGAATTTAATATAACATTTTGCTGATAACAAAGTGAATTGTAATAATATGAGCAGCACATAACAAATGAACAGCGCATTTTTCAAACCATCGAGTCCATATTTGAAATTTTATTTCAAATTATTTGATCTATTTCCACTTGAAACGGCTATTTACGAAACCTGCAGCAGTTTTTGCTGTTTTTACATACAAAGACGCCTTTAGTTTCCAGTGCAAGGCTAAAATATGCTGACACTTCCCTTAAAAATCATTGTAGTGGTTATTGCTGAGAAGACGTGATGATGTGCGTGATTGTAAGCCGAATAATATAGAATGAACCCAAAACAACAATATTGTCCTTGAAGATCAGTCGACAAGTAGATGTTAAGTCAATTAATATATTTATTTCATTTGTGATTGTCTAATAAAAAAATTATAAGCAAGACGATACTCAGTTTTATTCCCGTGCCGAATAATATAGAATGAACCCAAAACAACAGTATTGTCATTGAAGATCAGTCGACAAGTAGATATAAAGTCAATTATTAAAACAATTATTGGACGAGGTCGAGCAAAATATCGTGATTTGTCAGTGGCTCGACTTCGGCAAATAATTGATCTGTGAGACACTGACAAAATCACGATATTTTGCGATAACCGAGTTCAATAATTGTTTTATCATTCGATGACTGAGTTAACTTTATTTTTCACAATTCAACAACAATTCAAATCTTTTTCTGAAAGCTCTGGAAAGCGAACTGCCATTTTCACACAAGAGCATGGTTCCAATTACGCATGAGCAGAATATTATTTGCAGCAAAACACTTATTTGTAGACAGTTATTTGCAGGTCACGTGGTGGGCTCTTGGCCAATGAAAAGGAAGGAAAAAATACATCGAATGATAAATGTATTTATCATTCGATGGCAATTGTGAAAAATAAAGTTAACTCAGTCATCGAATGATAAAATAATTATTGAACTCAGTTATCGCAAAATATCGTGATTTGTCGGTGTCTCGCAGATCAATTATTTGCCTCAGCCTTCGGCTTCGGCTTCAGCCTCGTCCAATAATTGTTAATTATTTCATGCGTGATTGTCTAATAAAAATTTATAAGCAAGATGATACTCAGTGATAAACTGGATTTGAAGATCGATATTTTGGCGCTATGTTCAGTTGTCGTTTGTTTTCGACTAACGTACAAGTTCGAAAAGGAACTGACTTTCATGTCTCGTTTAGTTGAGAGACAATTGTCTTAATTGTGTAGCACTTAAGGCGAAATCGATAAAATATAATTATTTAGGCAAGGCTAAAAGCGGAGTTCTTCATTGAATTTTTATTTTATTTTTTTTTTTTTTCAGATATTTTCTGCTTGCCCCATGACCACTCCAGCTTGCTTATCACCGTGAATTAGTCTATTTTCCCGGGTTGTTTCACTTGTTCAGTCTTTTTGCCGTTTTTCGTCACCGTTATCTAGCCTGATTCTGGTGCTCCAGTTTGCTCTGTCTTCCACTTGCTCTTTCTTCAATGTAATTTCGTTTCTTTAATCGGGCTCTTTCTTTCTCCCTCTCCCTTTTACATGTCGCCTGCTTACTGTTTTTCTTCCTCCCTCTCTTTCTCTTCATTCTTCGTTTTACGGCATATTAAAAATACTTAGCTTGTTTTTTGGTTGTCTTCAAAATTTTTGCCGTGCAACTTCCCGCCAAAAAGCGCTGCTGGATAGTCGCACGATGAAGTCATAACCAAACCCAAAATTTATCGTGGTTACCGTGTTTTCTTAACCATGGTGTTCCGCGCGCTCTGCTAAAAATTGGGGTCTTTTGACGTGGTCACATTTTAGCCTCCACTAATAAAACTAAAAATAGGGATAAATAAACTATTGCCAAAAATTCAGTAACAGCGACACCATCCCTAAGCTCAATCAAGAACGAATTCAAATTCAAATTTCCAGTTTCGACTGGAGAGAAGAAAAAAGTAGAGTACACGAAAAACTCTCAGAGCATAGTAGCGAACTTGTAAAATACAAGTTCAAAGAATAATTTGAGAGACTCATGGGTGATTGGTTAAAAAGGACTCGAACCTGTGAAGTTACTCTGCTAACACCGTTCTTCCGAAACTAAACTAATGTGCTTTAGTCTTGTTTTGCCAAACACCGCGATTAAGTTACAATACTTAAACATATCATTTGGCTGTGCCCAAAGCAAATCATGATTAGAGACAGGATTATTAGAAATAACCGGAGGGGGTCGGGGTTACAATTACCAAAAAAAATTCCTGCAAAGGAAAATGCTGTCTGTCAAATCCGGTCTCAGGTACGGTTGAATCCGTTTTTACCTGGTTAAATATGCACTCTACCTAGTTTAAACCAGCTATCAACCCACTAAAAAGGACTGAAAACACCTATGTCTTCCCTAAAGCTCTGTCTCACTGTTAACACATCTTCTTAATGTTTCGTATCATCTCATCGGTTTCCGTATTTATACCCTTATCCATGGTCTCAACATTACAGCGTAGGAAGGGAACAAAGAACTGTACTACTCTACAGTACTTTGTCTTCACCACTAAACTACCACGACGATCATGTTCAACCCAACTTGACACAGTTCTTTTCATTATTTACTTTTCTATAATAAGTCAATTAATATCTACATTTAAGGACCAAAACTAACTCTTATCCTGACCGAGGAGCCCATTCTGCCTGACCCTATTTTTTCTCTTGGGTTAATTTAGGCCCAAAAAAAGTTTCATCAATTCATCTGATTGCGTATTCAACCTAGGTAAAATGTGAATCACCATTTTAACCTACAATCTAAGACATAATTAGTTGGGACACTTGAGCCGAACTTCGATTTTAACTTACGAATAATGCCTGCTCCCTTTTCCCCCTCAATGTTGCCTTAGAATTTTTTTTTTCGCCTGAGCAACCAAGTATTCATACCGTTCCGACTTTTGTCAACATTGAGGAGGAAAAGAGCGAACACTGTCCCAACAATTATGTCTTAGATTGTAGGTAAAAACGGATTCAACCTGAGACCGGAAACTGAAGTGACATGCACAGAAGTAGAATGCAAAGGAAGCGTGACGCAATGACAAAAATGTATTTGATATATATATCTAATAGGTAAAGGACATTAAAATTCTCAATTTGTGTTTCAGTACTTTTATTCAAAAACAACAAAAAATGTTTGCTATAAAAGAAGAACTGTATGGGGAAAACGTCGTGGAGAGCTTGCACCCCAGACGAAAAAAAATCCTGCAGACAATTTGGCCGTCTACGAAAACGCCACGAAGAAGTCACATCGCCTTATTTTACTTACTAAACGGAATAATCCACCTGTTGGCATTTCATTCACGCGATAAGTTTAGTTTCCGCCCCATCCCAAACTTTCATTTATAGTAATGTATAGGGAAATCAGGCCTCCTTGAGGGTTCACTCCCAAGGCACTTGCAATCGGTCATGCAACGGAAAATAACCATGTCCGGTACTTTCATTATCAAATCAGGTACTTTGAAAAGTTATCGAAAACTCTGCTTGTGCGTGTTCGAATATTGAGTCATTCATGAAGCCATAAAGTCTGGTTTAACTGTGTGATAAGGAAGTAAGCTTTAAGGATGACTTTAATCAGGATTTGTGAAAGTTATCATTAAGTAACGATACGTCTGTCTTCAAAATTAGTTATACCGGATTCTCGCGAGACCGTGCAGCAACAACAAGCCCACGATCGTGAATTTTCAGCCTCGCTTTTCTGACAAGCTCCGATGACAGTTATGTCATACAATATCCTCCTAAAATCAGTAGCAGTATAAAAGAATAAACAGCTTCAAGCTGCAGAAAGAGTCGAGTGGCAAGGGGCATAAGTGAGTGTGAGTGGAGAGCTAGGTATTGTTTCTGACAAGCTTCGAGGCCGGTTATGTGATACCGGGGCAGAAATTAGAATTGAATTCTACTTTCCGCAACGGTTGCAACGACGTTTTGAAGCATTGCGCAGTGTAACATCTGTCCGGCAACTTGTCTCGCAACGGTTTGCGGCACCAGCCAATGAAAATGTTCCTTTAAATTAACCTCATGTGATCATCGAAACGTTGCTCAGTGTAACACCCTTAAAACAACTTGTTTAGTAATGTGAGAACGTTTGTAAAAAAAGGCATTGCGAGACAAGTTGCACGAAAGATTGTACAGTGTAACAGCGCCTTAACAGCATGACATGATTTACATTTTCATCGGGCTTTGACTTTTAATAGAGTGTTTTCACTCTCGTGATCAGTAACCTTGTTTATCCACCGAAACAAAAGAAAACGTTTTTGCATGATAATAGAACATGGCTGCAGTCCAATTGTTTAGGAACACCAACATGGCCTCCGTGACGTCACACTCATTCTTCTGACGTCATTGTTTAGATTTTGTCTCACTAACAAACGAGTTTGTTGACAGAAAGCATCACGCTATTCACAATTGACTTCCTGAAAGGTAGAACGTGTTAAACCATGTCAAATGTCCAATTTTGAGCCCTTTGGCTTTGGTAACGAGCGAGTTATTAGCTATCAAAAACCGATAAAATCTTGGGTGGAAAAGCGTCAATGAGCCCATAGAGTCTGTATTGTTTCAGAAGCTCATGAGATTGAAGCGTTTAACTCTGGTTTAGAGCTGAGGTTTTTTTGGATGTAACGTTGCTCGTGCATTTTCTCGCGCGTGCAGCTTCGATCTTATTTTTGTCCATATTTGGGCATAAAATTGGTGTTCTAAAATTTGTTCCAAGGAAAAGAGTTGCAAGTTACACGCTTCAATTGCAAGGTAATGTGTTTCTGATAATTTCCAGTGGGGGACATTACGGGTCAGTTCTCAGTTTGTCGTTTTCAAACAAAAAAATGTTGTGTTGGTCGCGAAAGCCGTTACCTCCTCAGAAGACCCTTTTTCACCGTTTTATTAGTTGCGCTTTTTGGACTTTGGGTGGTTTGACTGAGGCAACCTTTGATAACCTTTCTTCTTTATCAGTCCTCCCCAACGAATAATCTTAATGTAGATGACAGAGTATAAATATCATTACCATGATAACTTCGTTTCAAGTTTTCAGTGCGTTACTTTACACGCATACTGTAAGGTAATGAATTCGAATACGCGAGAAATATAAACAGTTCTGTCTTTTGATTGAGTCCAAATCGTAAACGGTACCGGCGAAGAGAATATATTGCTGACAAGGCTCGTAGGAAAGAGAAAATAACACAACATTGTCCTGGGGATGAGGGGGAGGGAGTCATTTTCGCACCGAGCTTGAAATAGACCCTAAAGGATAAGAGTGTCTCAACAATTTTGACGCTGATTGTAGGTATTTTGAACGGTTAATGATTAAAGAAACTCACAGCTAGCCAATCAAATGTGACGTCAATGTTTGTAAACATGAAGTATCGCTTCTTGTTTACAAACATTGGCGCAAAACTCAGAAAGGTGATTCGTGATACGTGATATGCGTGCGTTGCCTCTGCATTATTATGATAATTTATTTCGAAATTGTTTTTCTTGTACAATATTAATAAGTAATCATGATTTTTCTCATGCAATTTGGAATAGCGATACTTCTTGTTTACAAACATTGACGTCACATTTCTTTTGATATTCACATTTGCCAACCACAGAAACTGTACATGCTGCACAAATGACATTATTCCTGATTTAATATTTGACCAGGAACAAACTGAATTTTAGTAGAGAGATCGAAGGAATTTCTGTCAGATCCTGCAACTGTCATCGTAATTTTGATTAGTACAAGACCAGACTGATTCGAAGCATTTGAAACATCAAAGCGTAATATGAAGCTTTCATGTCTTGCATTCCTCCGTCATCCAGAAATAGTGACACTCTTTATGTCTCCTGCTGTGTCTCCGCACAACGCATGCGCGCATGTTTGTTGGGCGATGTGAGCACCATGGAAAATCAGGGTAGTGTAGCAGCTTTTGAAAGCTGGTTATGTATATGTTATTTGCCTTGGGCTATGGGGCAGAATGGCCTATGAGGTCCTTCGCCATTGTTATGAAGCCAGATCCGGGACTGTAATGGTTCGTCGAGTCGTTAGTAGAATCTCTAGCCGTCAAGAAAGAAGTCATGTCGAGTCGTTTGGTCGCATTGTTTTTATTTGCTCTTGGGACCATTGTAAGTCCCAAGAGAAACTCGAAACAATGCTTACACAAAATTTGGGAGGGCCATCGAAGAGTATTATGGTACTTTTGAACTGGCCTATTGCGTTCGAGCATGGCGGGTTTTTTTTTTTTTATACCAATGATCACTTAGCTGCAAAAGGCCTATTC
>OX421448.1:53961221-53968721 GCA_949126865.1 Montipora capitata
ATGTTGAGAGGAAATTGTTGAATTAAAAATAAAGTTGTTGAAGTTGACAGGTAAACAGTGTTGACGTTGACATAGATTTGTTGAGTTAGGTATCAAGTTGTTGGTTTTGATATGAATTTTTATTGTTGAGTTTTGCTACAATTTGGCTACCATAAGGGGGTGGGGGATACACATATCACTGGCCGCCATATTGGAGGGGGTACACATATCACTAGTGATATGTGTGCGGGGATACTCATATCACGGGGGTACACATATCACTGCGACACCGGACCGCGCTAAGAACCAATCAGATTATAGATTATAGTTTTATATTGTCTTGGCTTTTATTCATATCAAATTTATTGCATACGCATGAACGTGTTACCAATGGCGTTCTTGATTTGTGTTATGCGAAAGGCATTAGAGACTGAAAAAGGACGACGACGAAGGCGATATGAAAACGTTGTGTAAAAATATAACTTCCGGTTATTGAATCATTTCGCGGTTAATCCAAGGTATTAGGTGTGGAAAGTGTGTATGCACTTTCCAGGAATAAAATTTGCAACGAACGGTGTGAATGTTTGGTGAGAAAAATGACAATTTATCGCCGCCGTGCCGTCCTCCATAAGCCTCAAATTGGATTATATACCGTCATTGTTAGGACAAGAACGGTGATGAAATGTACCCAAATGCAAAACGCACGCGTGGGGGTACAGAGTCGTTGTTTTTGTTCATGAAAGCTAATTGTTTTGTCATCGCTCTCACAGCCTTCTTATCGTCGTTCTAGCTTAAGTTTACTATCGAGGTATGGTGCGGATATTTGGTTACTGAATGTAAGCATCGTGTAATTTAAAGCTCTTCTTCACTTATGCAGCTCAGCTGATTGGGAAGCAGAGAGATCGATGCATTGTCATGCTGCCTTATCCTCAACAAGGCTACTGCCCCAAAATAGATTGGTATGGATAGGAGTAAATTACCTGGAACCTCCTTGTTCCAACCCTGTGAGTCAAATCTTTAATCTTTCCCGTGTATTTCTATTTTAGGAAGAACCTCGCAGGGGGGCTTAAGTGGGTGTTTCCGTAGCTCGCCGTAAACTTCGAAACGGTCTGAGACGCCGGCAAACAACAGAGAATACATCGGGGCAACAAGGTAAGTCAATTTTATTCACAACACATTACGTTTTATGCCGTTTGAAACAAAACCGTTGAGTTTCCATGCAAACGCTTCGTAACACAACACCTCTGGAAAGTCACTTAAGTGTTCATGGCGATTGCGGCGTGACAAGTTTGCTTTTCCAAATTTAAAATAAAAGAAGGGTTGACGTATAAACGACAAATGGATTGCTTTCGAAAATTGTTCCTTTTTCACAAAATCTGTAAAATCGAGATTTAATGGCGAGGGAGAAACTAAATTAATTCTTTTGTTTTGTTAATTCATCCGGGTGGTATGCAAATGTTGTCATGCCTCGACTGATGATGATGTGAGTGTTTTCGTTTCTGTGTAGCGATGGAAAAAGCATCGCCAATCCAAAATGAAAACGTAAATCTTCAGGAAAATGAAACCAACTTTACAGGTATCTTGTGAAACTTTTGCTCCTGGCTATCTTGAAGAACTCGAAATCATTTGACAGCAGAGCGATATTTGAAGGTTGATCGAGTTTATCGATTCACGAGGACAGGGAAGTCTCAAGTAAGTGTACTTTTCCTGAATAAATACTTTGGTATTAAATACAGCTCTCTCCAAATTGTGTAGAAGATTTTATCGATTGTGACGCAAACGAAGATTTTGAGAATAATACCGGTATGATATAAACGTATGTATTTATTTTGTGAGTTTACAGTTAATTGCCTTTTTAGAAGAAATTGTTGTGTTTTTTGGAAATATTTCAAGCGTTTGCGTAAGAATTGGAATCCAATGATTTTATCGACTCAAAAAATTCAATTAGTTCGAATTGTGTATTTTCATCGGCCTTTATTTTCGGTTAATTTTGGTTCTTGTTTGTACGGCTCTCCTGCAATGTTTATTCTCGAGTTCAAGTTTATAGGATATGCGACTGTCAACATAATATTGCGAAACACGTCTCTTGGACTCCCTTCCGATCCATAAATGGTCGAATCAAAAAAGCAATTCATTTCGAGGTGATAAACGTTTTGAAGTTGACGATAACTGTCTTGCTGGCACTTGGTTTTACATTCAAAGCGGAAAGCACTCCAAGATGTGTCACCAAGTGAAAGGTATTTTGATGTTGGAAGTTTGAAGTGTTCATTTCGTCTGAAATTTACAATTGGTTTACTCGTGAAATTGATGCCGTTTGTTATGTATATATATCGATTTACTTCTCTGCATATTCTTTAGACTGTTTTAAACGCTTCGACACACTAATAGAGTATTTCATTCATTTCATTCTTTTAAACGCGAGAATGACGCCATGGTTTCACTGCATTAGAATTGGCGGCACGTTGGGAAAGGTCGTCGATGTGCGTTTGTAAGTTCGTAAGCTTACATGGTATGAACAGTTTTTGGGGTCTCCGTCTTTGGAAATGGAAAACCCACCGTCAAAAGTTAAGTTTTGGTTTATTGAAATTGAATTAGGTGACGTTTTTATTGTTTGTTGATCGGACATGTTAGCTTGAGGTCAGCGTGATGAAATGTAATGAATTCATTAAAAAAAAAATTAGAAGTTCAATATTCACGTTGACATATGACTCGCAATGATTTCCTTAATTTCGCGCACCAGACAGAGGAAGTGAAATTATTGAAAAATGAATCGATAATTCACGAAAACTTCCGCGAAGACAAGAAAATAAATCAGGAAATAGTTAAAATTGCGTAGCTTTTTTCGCACATGCGACAACGGCCACGCAAGCGAAGAGTCGTAACGAAACAAGTCACGCAAACGACAAATGATATAATTTATAGTTTTCAAGTTCAGGGTGTAGAATTCTTGAATTGTGACGAGATAGATTATTTTGTCACGACAAAGTATATACACAAAAATATTTACAACTTTGGTCACGGACAGCCCAGCCATCAAGAGGGTATTTTTGGGGTTATCGGAATACGGGAATTATAGGGATACGGGATATTTGGCGAAAAATTTACCGGATAAGGATGTTTAAAGAAGAGATTCCGGGATACCGAGCCGTTACCCTGCAAGCAGAGTCTCTTTCGATCTTCCTAGATAAGGCGGGAAGACTATCTAGGAAGATCGAAAGAGACTCTGATCGCAGGGTAACGAGCCTATATTTCAACAAAAAAAAAGAGGTTCGTTGGTCAAGAAGGCACAAAAAGTGAAAACGTTACTACCCATCAAATATTCGCAATATCTTCCAATATCGGCCTCTCCAGAAAACGAAACGCCCATAAAAAATGTTGTACATTTTCCAGTACCCCAAACATATTGCGCACAATGACGTCATCAGTTAGTAACTGGCATTATAGGGATTTAACGGGATACTTGACCAAAAAAAATGGATACGGGGTACTAAGACTATCCTTAATGGGTCCTCCAGCCTTGGTCACTGAGCTCTCATATTTTATGAAAAGACATTTAATGCTGTTACAAAATATCCTGTAATTTTCTGTCAGCTTTGTACTCAGTCTTTATTCTCATGGGATTACCTGGCCTTGAAGTGAAAACGAGGCTGAAAATGACCCTTGTTATGATAGAAATCTCGGTTCTTCTCCAAGGCAGCGTGACACAGAGCCTCCATCCTCGATCTTAATCATACGCCTGAGCCGCACTATGCCCCAAATTAGTAATCAGTGGTCCGATAGAGCGGTTTTCAAATGAGTGTCGTAAAACCAAAACAGAAGTAATTACTTTGGCCAATCAAAAAGGACGGAGACAATCCTGTAAACCAATCAAAATTCGAAGTAAAAACACGTAGCCGACACAAAGCGCGGGAAAATGTGCACGCGCCAGCCGCGATTGGTTTTGGTTTCACTTGTGATTGGTTGAAAAAGTGGCGCGAGAACTTTGAACCAATCACTGAGTGAAGTAATGCAAAACCAAAGTTATTTGCTAATTACTTTCGACACTCAATTGAAAACCGCTCTAACACGACACAACATCCACCGAAACTGTCTTTCCCTTTTCGGTGACATTGCATGAGGCTAACTTATCTGTAAGAGAAGTAAATCTCCTTATACAATTTCTTTACTTCAGGGAACCCTTCACCGCGACAATGTTTCGAAACTTGTTTGGTAGGAGAGGAAAAGGCAACATCTCCCCGCCTATGAAATCTGAACCTGACAAGAAAGGGGCTTTGGAAATGTCTCCCTCAAGAACACTTGAAGTGTTGCAGCCCGTTTTGCGCGTGGCGATCTTTACTGGTTACACTCATCAGAATTATCGCCTACAAGGTATTTTAGGTGGGTTTGTTTGGTTCATCATGTTAGTCACTCACGGTACACTGGATTTCCTAGCAGCGCGGCAGGTCTATACTTATGGTTGGGCCTCAGTCTCGCTTAGCCTAGTTCTTCTGTGCCTTGTGTGCACTATTTTCACCAATAGACGAACTCTACCGTGGCTAGAAAAGGGGATGTCCTTGTTAGAAGATGAACAGAAGTATGCGAAGACGCTAAACAGGTTCGAGAAAGTTTTTAAGGTAAGACTTGATTTACTTTTGATTCGCCCCATGCACTCCGCTTTGCTTTGTACAGTGATGCTCAGTGTTGCCTCAATTCAGGAACTTGAGAGTTTTCATAATAAAGTTCTTGTATTAACTGTTCTGGACAACATTTGAAAAGGGTTCCGCCACTCTTAGGAAAAGAAAAAGAAGAAAAACACAACTTTAGACGTTCATGGCCGATACCAGCCAGTGGTCAGAACGGGTCTTGAAATCTCGGAGGCCAGCAATCTCGTTCCCAGAGCCTCCGTTACCCTTGTCCAGCGGAACAGGCGATGGAAGCTCTGGCATAATCCAAAACCGGAACCAGAAAACTCTGGTTCCGGTTGAATAACTGCGCGTGCGTGAGGGGAGACAGTTGCAAATCAAAGCAAATCAACAAAAATACTGGAGTTCACCTTGCCATGAAAGCGCTTACTTATCACTCGGGAGACAGTATACTCATGAGTATACACCTTATTCCAAAATGGCCGCTGATTTATGCGGTTACAAATTGGCCCTTGTTGCCTCGTTCAAGATAAAATATTCTTTTGAATTTTAAGCTTAAGAACGAGGCATCAAGGGCTAATTTGAATAAAAACAAAAGAATATTTAAATGGCGGCCATTTTGGAATAAGGTGTATAACTACATCTCCTAATTAAAAAATAACGAGAGACATTTTTCCAATCAGTATTACGGAACTGGTAAGTTGTAGAAAGATTTATTTCTAGATCACCTTCAATCTCGTATAGATAAAAATCCAGAAGAATCACAATTTTTGAGTTTAGAATGTGAATTTGCAGGAAATAAAACCATTTTTCAACAGCTAGAGTCAAACATGGCCTTTTTGTGGATTCGACCAAAATCTCTGTTTCCCGACCGCTGGTCAAGGGAACGATGACTATGGGAACGAGATTGGGAGGCTATCGGCCTAACCGTCTGTATTTGTATTAAGGCTCAGCTGTTGTACATGCGCAATGAATAAATACCATTCTTAAGTCAAGTTACTTTAAATAATCACGCAGGATGAGTAAAAGTGTAGAAGAAAACAGGTTTCCAGTTATAGACTTGAAATATAGTGAAAATCCGTGAGGATTGAAACAGATTTAAAGCAGGTAAACTCCACGCGCAATTTGATTTCGGATTGAGGTAGACGCTTGTCAAACTAATAATGTACTAGTTTCCGGGTCGGCACGGTCCCAATGCTGACTGTGTCAAAGAGTTAAAGCGCACCTGTTTATGTAGAACAGTCTTTATGACTCAATTTTTTTTTTTTTGTGTCAAACCCAACCTTTTCCGTAACGCCGAAAATCCCCCCTCCTTCCCAACTGCTTAACGTTTCCCGGAAAAAGACCCCTCAAGCTTATTAAATAGATGATCGGGAGAAGGACTATTGTAACAAACTTTTTTTCTCTTTAGTGGTTGCCTTTATTCGCGTTTTTATTTGGTTTGGTCTGTGGCTCGGGTATCTATGCCTGCCTTCACGTTGACAACACGCTGGACGTCAAGATCAACTTGAGTAGAGAAACCTCTGATATCCCACAATACGCACTTGTTGTACTAAAGGTGATGCGGTTTTTAGCTTGTTGTTACGTCATGTCTGCACTTGCGCTGTTTTGGAGCTTTACAGTGTGTGTGATGCACGTGACTGGGTATTCCATGATCGGATTTCACGGTAAGAAAACGACTTAGTAAGTTAAATCACACTGGAATCTCTCAAACACGAATATGTTGAGGACATAGAAGTGTTTTTTTTCTTTCTTTCCTTTTTCCTTCCTTTATCCCAAGCGAAGAAATTTTATTTTCATCCACAAGATTTCGCATATTATTCACTGTTAGACTAAAACGGTATGATCCTCCCGCAGTCGTTTCGCCTATCAACGAGCTGGTGAGAGGGATCGGTCGGGGTATTTGTGACGTCATATCACACTCTCACTCGCGCAGCATCAAATGAGTGAAATGGTCCAACTAGTGCGACTCATTAAATCTAAGGGCGAAAAAGCCAAATATATCCTGTGTCGCCCAAATTTAAGTTTTGTAAAGTGGAGGTCACGGGCATCCTGAAAGTCCCTAGCTCAAAGCTCTTGATGGAGAAAAGCACCTCTGCATCTTATGGACCTGTCCAAACGGTGAATGTTGGGTGGCAAAACACTTTTCCGTTTGTCCACCTTGTTTTGTGTTGTTTAAACATGCTTTTAGATACTTTATGTCATTGGTTTAGAAATCCATCTCAACACTTCGTAAACCATTTATTCCAGTCTCATTTCAGTCTTTCGTGCTGTATTAGTGTGATTTGTGACAAGAAACGGCCGCGCGAAAGCTGGAAAGAGAACGCGAATATGAAGCGGCTCTAAATCCAGTAAAAAGGTGGGACCTAGCCCCGTGGGTCTACACCCTATAATTAAGTTAAAAGGACTGGGTCAGCATGGTCTTAAATAAATAGCGCCAAAAACAAGGCACAAACAACCAACTTCGCTGAAGCCTTACCTCAACACAGTAATAATTCGTGATGTCATTTAGCCAACCAGAAGACGCGGTTGTGGTCGGGTGCCCAATGTAACACGAGTGACAAAACCACGTGTTTCAAAACACACCCCAGGGAACATGTTTACAATCAAACTTGTTGCAAAAACTGAATTTCTGACTCAAAGAGCTTTTGTAGATCGGAATGGCAATAGGGCAAAATCATTCAAAGTTGGGGCGCGGGGGGCCCGTTTCTCAAAAGTTCCGCTTTTTCTGGAAAGCCGATCTTTTAACATGATTTCAAGGTCACAAAAAGAAACATAACTGTAAAGTTTGACGACTTAAATCCTCTCCGTTATTGAGATAAAAAGGGAATTGTGACACCCGAAAACAGCCCATAAAGTTTCGGGACTTTCGAGAAACGGCCCCAGGATGGTTAAAAAA
>OX421448.1:53976221-53993721 GCA_949126865.1 Montipora capitata
CGTATTTTAACTAGACCTTGTCGTGAACGCGCGGTTTTCTTCATTGACCTTATTCAAAACAAGACGCAACGTAGGCGTTTACGTGGGATGCACTGAGCAAAGCAAGCAACAGTAAGGGGCTGTAATAAAAAATGCCACAGTAGTTGTTAGTGATATTACGGACGCTGTATCAGCTCAAACTCAAGCCTCTTCTTTAATTTTTGCTGTGGCTGTGAGGCGCAGAGCTGAACATCGAGGGCGGTTGTTTTTCATTGTAGCCACAAATTGTAACCTTTCTTGTGAATGGGTAATTTCTGTCAACTTTGGAAAGTGTAAAATTTATCGAAAATAAAACGCCATATTTTATTGGGCACTGTTGTTTGCATTGACCAATAAGAGCGCACCATCTGTATATTACGTTATCCCTATGTCACGGTCTTTGGTTTTTCTACGTGACATGCCTTTGCCCTTTCCTCTCGGGCTCCTACGGCGGTTTGTTTTTCATTGTAGCCACAAATGACATTTTACTGATATTCTCTTGTTCCTTCTGTTACTGTTACATTTTCGCTGCGCAAGTTGTATTTCATTTCATAAAACAAAAATTCATTGACTACATAATTTTCACCTTGGGAGCATTAGCATTGTGATTTAAGACATTTTGTGAAATCCGATAAAATAAGGTTTCGTTTTTGAGATTAAGTAAAGTACTATGAAGATTTGCTGCTTCTGTATGTTCACGATTTGGAGAAGCAACACCACAATAGCGACACAAAAGGCCCGATTTGGGTTCATGTTTACTACAGCGTAAAACGTTGGAATGGGGAAATCCGATCGGTTGCTCAAATCAGGATTCTGAAATGCTCTTACATAAATGTGACCAACATTTTTTCCAATGTTTGTCACTTCCGTTTGCGGTTTCAAATTTTTGGAAATTTTGCTCCGGACCAAAATACGGGATACTTTCTTCCGCGAATTGAGTCTGAGAAAGTAGTAATTCTAAGAAGGAAAGTAGCACGTGCGTTGGGGAGTTCGTGTGAGCTTTTTCAATTATCTTTCGCACGAAAATAAAAAGACATCTCATGCATGTCGTATATCGGACAAGACAGTATCAAGCCGAGAGCTTCGCGGCAAGCGCGTGGTTAATTTCCATATCTGACTACGACGACAATCAATCCAGTTTTAAACTTGGTCTGCCACAGGCATCCCACGTAATAAGATGATATAGTCCAATGACAACCCTTTGATTTAAACATCCCATCAAATACTTGCATATGGTATCACCGCAATCGAATATACTTGTGTTTTGTTTTGTGAAACTACAGAAAAACATAAAATTGGGAGATACAATGTTCGATAAGAAATTTGTTCGGATTTTCAGTTTCTAAACAAAAAGTGTTTTTGAATCAGCAGAGTGATGAAGAGTCGCTTGTTTTCTTTTTCAAATGTCCTGGGCGGGGCCATCTTGAAAAGTGTGATGTCTGCATTGCTCGATTGTCCTGGCTTCGGTTGTTGAAAAGGTGGATAACGCTACCCACCGGATAAATCACTACCGAGAGGATAAACAATAGCAAAAACAATTAAGTTATCCAGTGAATAGTCATTTATCCACCATACGAACAACTGGGGTCTGGTACAAATAGCTTTTGTATAATAACAAAAGGGCAACCCCATTACGTCACAATTATTCAAGATGACGGTGCCCGGGAAATAGGCCATTTTCGAAATATCAAATATTCAGCTTCATAGTGAGGCAGTGAGGACAAAAACAATAGAAACATGTTGGAACGAATGTGAAAAATATTTGCATATCATCCACTTTCCTTTGTCTTTGTCCTCAGAGGCTCTCTTTCAAGCTGAATTGTAATATATAGAAAAAGGCCTATTTGAAAACAAAAATAGGCGATTCCAAACTTTGAAATTTTCTTACACAAATTTGATTGAAGAAGTTATTTACCGTGATTTCAAGTTGTTTTTGTTGGAGTGGAGGTTTCCTTTAAAGTGCCCCTGTGACAAAAAAATCACTTCCTTTTTTTCTTCAGAATTTGAAAGTGTGTTTGCTTAAAACCTGAATGGCAAATTTGAGCTTTTATTTTTATCCAAAGGCCGTTTTCTTTGAGAGTAAGTTTTGGATTTCACGGTCCACCATTACTCACGTTCAAAACTGACCGAATGGACCTCAGAGGGTTGGATCCAGGGAGAAATGACGTCAAAGGTTAACTATCTTAAAATTTCAGCGTGTGAACGCAGCTTATTATATATGCTGATCACCTAGTGGGCAAAATTATTGAATGCTGATTGGCTGAGACAGTGAGCATTTTCCCTTAATCACGAGGCAGTTTTGGTAATCAAGGGAGCATGATTACTTGATCCTGATTGGTTAACAGTTGCTTATCCAGAGCAAGCGAAGTTACAAGAGAATCTTCTTCCAGATTAAACTACCTTTTTGTCCACATATAAAATACATTTAAGCGCTGTTCTGTTGACAGCAATGATTTGTTGAATTGAATCTTAAGCGAATGGGAGTGTGTTGATTCTTATTTGTCGCGGAATTGAACGGGCTTCCGTCAATAATTTTGCCCTTTATGAGATAAAATGTAATCGCAATATGCCTCGTGCAATTAAGGATTAATTTCACTTGTATTTTCAAAAATTTTCAAATTTCCCCCGTCGCGTTTGTGAAAGCTTTGAAAAAACAAGAGAAATTAATCTATAATTGCCCAGGCTCGGGCCCATGCGACTACATATACAAAACGCGAGTTTAAGGAGAGTGTCTAATCGGCGTGGGTCATGAAGATCGTGGGTCGTGAGTCGTGGGTCATGGGTCGTTGGTCGTGGCTCGTGGGTCCCTAACCCTAACCTAACCCAACCCTAATCCTTTTTTTTAAATCAACGACTGGAAATTCTCGAAACAGACAAGACCTAAGACAAATTTGGACCGAGCACTGAGGGAGCTAATATATATCTTTTTTTATCTTCAAACAAACACGACCTACCACCCACGACCCACCCGCCCACGCGATTTAGCCTCACCCGAGTTTAAAAGTTTCAAAGCCCAACACTCCCATACCGCATATTAATTCTGCGGCGTACACACGCATTGCATTCTTAAACTGGTGAGCCTTTGACCTTATTTTCTCCACGACCCAGCTCTCTCAAGAACTTAAAGTTAGTGATGGAGGCCCATTAAATAGGAAAATTCCAGTTAAAAAAAAAAGGTGTCTTTTTGAAAGGCAACCGATAGCTCAGTTGATTGAGCATAGGGCTGTCATGCGGGAGGTCGCGGGTTGGAACCCCGACCGGATCAACACTCAGGATCTTAAAACCACGGAGGAGAGAGTGCTGCCTTTGTAAAGAACCCACACACTCTTCGATAAGAGTAGGGGATGTAGTCCCCGGTATGAGGCCACCTAAGCAGAAACAGCCATAAACCAAAAAGGTACTTTGCCGAGTGCTGGAACATGTAGATGTAGATGCAGATGAACATAGTTTTAAAATCCAAAGAAAAATAAGAATTGATTTTTTGGTCACAGGGGCACTTTAAGAAAGCAGTGGATTGGAGGGGGAAGTAAGGGAGTACATCCTTTACTTCACCACACGAACGTACTACTCCCATACTAGATCTCTGTCATGCATTTTCAGAGACAAAGCTACTTTTAGACGAGTTTTACTAAGTTCAGTTGGGATTGCACGAGTGATTATTGTGAATTCAAAGGCCTTGAAAAGGTTTACATTCGCTGGAAAATCAATCCGATATAAAAATGGCCCTTTTCACACTTGAGACGGACAATCCGTCTACTTTTATCCGTCCGATTATCCGTCTATATATAGACGGATTATCCGTCTAAAATGAACACCTTCCCGTTATCACACTAAGACGGATTACCCGTCTCAAGTGTGAAAACGGCCAATGACTCGCTCTGCGAAAACACAGTAACTCAAAAATATACCGCCTCTGGTCAACTTTAATAGGGGCTTTGTGACAGCAATTTTTTCATTTGATAATTCCAAGCAATCAGCACCGACATCTTTTTTAAAGATCTTCACTCCTGCCAACACAATGGTTGAATTTCTATAAAAAGATATACTGCCAGTTTTTTCCAGGAGAAGTCAGCTATCCTATTCATATCATCATATCATACATCTTTATTTACCCTCGGATTTTTAGAGTAGCTTGGTGTAGCTAATATCTCCGAGCATTTACCCTCCCAACCATGATACACCACAGAAGACAGACCACAACACCAGGAACTACATGCCCTGCTCTTTGCGACAAGCGTGCGGGTTCTTTTACGTCCCACAGGATTATGAACATTGAAGGGTTGTGAGACGGGACCTCCGGCTTATCGTCCTTATCCGAGAAGACTAGAGTCTAACCATTTGCAGATGTAATTACAAAGGCAGCACTTTCTCCTCAGTTATTTAAAGACCCTGAGTGTTGGTCCGGCCGGAGTTGAACTCACGACCTCCCGCGTGACAGCCCGGTGCTCAACCAACTGAGCCACCGGTGCACGGACTTTAAAAAAAACAAACGCTTTAAGTTCTGCAAAATGCATGACTGAAGATTATCTCAGTGCAGAAACCACTCTTGAAAAAAAAAATCATTTTTGGCTCTTCAATAATTTATAGAAATTCACTAGAGCCCCTTAAACATCAAATTAAATGGCCGCTGGTGATCAGAAAGGTACGTAATCAGACGCAAGCCCAATTTATGAAAAGCGTCACGACGCGTCTTAGGTTTGGAAGACGTTAAACAGCAATGACCAGAACCAGGTTGCTGACCAGCGGTTTTCGTTAAAACAATGGTTTCCTGGGGGTGCTCAGTCTCGCGGGCTCAGAAGCCCTGGTTGTGGTCATTGTTATTTAAGGTTTTTCCTTAGGTTTGGGTAAATGTAGCTGTTCCTTTACACACCGTGGCGCTAATTGTCCGTATTCATAGAAATAAATAATGTTGATGTTGGGAGAAGTTCGTGAGACAAATCGCTTCCGGCGTGCATTAAATTGCGCGTCTTTTTTGCCAAATTTGTCCATGGAAACAAGACTGGATCACTCATAATGAGGTAAGCAAAAATAAGGCTGAGATGTACTGATTTCATTCCGCCATTGGTAAGCTGGATTTATTGCATGCACAAATTTGAAACAACCCATACATTACAAAGTAATTCTAAATATTTTGTATGATTATCAAGAAAGATTAAATATATAATTCTAAACAAAGGATTGTGTATGAAGCGTTTGACAATTTATAATTGTACAAAATTAAAATATTTTGGTGAGTTTTAAAGTACGACGCGCCTTACCGTGGCCACCTAACAAAGTTTTTTACAAATTGTCCGCCAACCAGGGTGTGTGAATTTGATTGACAGTCACCCCTCCTTGCAAAGTTCGCACAGTTGTAAGTTGAACACCGTTGCATGGGTTGTTGATTTGGCGTATTAACACGTAATTGTCAAATGTGAGGTTTGTTGGCTGGCCACGGTAAGGCGCGTTGCACTGCAAGTCCATACCTAACAACGAATGGTATTCAACTCAAACTACAGTAACTGCCTTTGTCGAAACTGTCGAAAAAAATTAACGCATAATTAAGAAGATCGTTTTTGCGTGGATAACACACCAATAACTTTTACTCCTTTACCAGAAATTTCAATTATTCTACGAGGCGCCTTCTTCAAGCTCCGGATTCTCAATAGCGGCTGGGGCATAACGACAAGCAACATAGGTTAAGTCATTAACGACTTGATCATTAGTACAAATTAATGCATTTACGTATGTTTCTTGTGTCTTATGATTGTGTCGCTAAAAAGAACCAGGCTTAAAAGTGCCCAGGCATATCAGTTCAGGACCCAAAATAGTACCGCACAGGAGGACCAGGTAAATCGTCCTCCTCGTTGCCTTCAAAGGACACTGTAAGATCAACATAGGCTTTGCCAGGAGCTTTGATAAGCTTGGTCATCCTGTGAATAACAAAGCAACAGAGAAACGTTTTCAAAACATGGTAGGAATTTCAACGCGCGGTTGCATCATTGTCGTCACAAAACACTGTAAATGTAACCAAGTGATCTGACGGGGAGAGAGAAATTCGAAATTCCTTGACATCTTTCCTTTACTGCTACACACGGGTCACGTGGCACGATTTCCTTGACAAGGCTTCTTGTCCAAAATCTGTTTTGTCAGATTTTGATCAAGGCGTCCTGACAAGGAAGGTCGTCTTTGTAACACGACCGAGGAAAACTTGCCAAATAGAAACTTAAGGAAAACGTCCTCGTGTGTAACCAGCTTCTGCAAAGATATTGCTTAACAAGACCCATGGATCCCCTTTTTTTCGAAACTACAGTAAACACCCGCATATAAGAACACTTTTTTCAGGTTTTAGGCTGATCGTGTTCTTATTTGAAGGGTGCTTAGTGAGAAATCAGCCTGAAAGTGTTCTTAAAATGTTCTTAAATTTGGTTTCAGAAATACTTCAAATTATATATTACTAGAGATTTAATTAACATACAATGCTGTTTTGTAATAGATTTTATAGTTTGTAATGGTCCTGAACACCATAGTACTTTGATATAAGTTAGTGTACTGAATTGTTTCCTTACCCTAATACCCTTTCCCTTTGTAATAAGAACATGTTTGATTTGTCAGGCTGAGTTTGTTCTTATTTATATGGTGCTTTATTAGCCAAATTTCAGCCTGATGTTCTTAATCCACTTGCTCTTATATGCGGGTGTTTACTGTATGCCTAAATGCTCAAATCTTTGGCTAACGAATGAGCACTATGGGGAAGATATCAGTTTACAAACATTTCTTTCGTTATTCAAATGTGCCAACCACAGAAACAAAAGACCCTTTGTTTCGACAGCCAATGAGGCTCTGGTCGGCAAATAAATTACAATAGGTGACGTCAACGATATCTTCGTTATAACGAAAACAGTTGGCGCGTGAAAAGCTACACAGGAGTCAACGCGAAACCAACACGGAAGTGCATTTGTATCTTTCCGAGAACTAATCTTCCTCCTGATGAAAACGCAATGCCAGGAACCCATGACTGGGAGTGTACAACTTCATTGTATTTGTGGAACGGCGTTCTTACAGACCGAGTTACTTTTTGATTGATTTTCCCGCGAAATCAGACCTTTCCAGCCAATCACAAGTCTTGCATGAACATTTATTACCCATGGGATTAAGAGCGGTCACTCGTGCAAGCCAAACCTTATTTGAGAACTCGTCCGAAAATTGCTTGATCTGTGAAAATGCCGTTACAAAGACATAGGATTGAAGTTCGAGGATCCTTGTTATCGGTTCCTGGCCATGTAGAATACTCACTTTTGATCCAGTCGCTTAGAATGTCCTGGCAGAAGTGGTACATACACAATCTTCACACCATGTACCACAATGGAGACCACAAACCCATACTTATCCTAGAATAAATCAAGCTAACAATAAGATACAGTCCGAGGCGATGACGAGAGAAGGAACTAATGATTTAACGAACTAAAATTTGACTCCATTCCGACTTGGAGCCTTTGAAATAACATCTCGGGTTCATTAACAATTCGGGAGCAATGTTGTTATTTCTGTGTTTCTCCACCTTTGGAAAGATTGATCTAGTCTGGCGGACGAGGAAAAGCGTGACCCGCTCTAGGTCGGTTACTTTCCCAAATTTCAATAATTAAAAAGCGAAATTTCGAGGAGAAAATGATGAAATATATTTGTTGTCTTAGCAACGAAAAACAGTTGAATTTAGGTGCACTTTCATGAAGAATAACTAAGACTCCATCGAGATCCAAGCCAATATACCGGTATGCAAAAATTAAACACATTTTGGTTTAAGCAACAGCTACAACCACGAAAAGATTCGTTTCATGTTTCGGTGTTGACTCGGGGGTAGTCGGAAAAAATCCGAATGCTTCTTTGCAGGAGTCGAACTCTTGCATGTCCTTCCGATTACTAGTTCGGATGGACCACCACTGAGCTACAGCTACATCCGTTAGCACAAATCGGAAGGTCGTGGGTTCGACTCCCGCAAAGGAGAACTAGGATTTTTTCCGACTGTACCCGAGTCAACACCGAAAAAACAAATCTCTTCATTTCATGGACCGAATGCAAAAATGGCTGCCAATGTAGTATTCTCTTGTCTTTGTGAAAATAATTCTGATTAGCCTTCTTTTACAGCCACAATTCTTTCAATATGACACGTGTTTAACGAGGCAAGTCATGCTAATTAAACACAACAGACAAAATGTATGGGCCAGTTTTGCTTTCCGTCAATTCCGCGGGGTTACCATGATGTAACACCTCTTTCAGTACAATCGCGAATAAACTACAATCACCTTGAAAAAGCGAATGAAGTTCTTCAGTTTAAATTCTTGAGTTCCTTGGACGACCCACTTGTCCCAGTTTGAGAACGACAGGCCTTCCCTGTGAAATGATACCTTAACAATTGAAATACTGGAAAGAACTCCAAATCCTTGACGGAAGTTAGTATATGAAAGCCATGTATATTTGGACTGCGGAGAGAATCAAGTTAAGATGCTAATCATCGCAGTTATTAACATTAATCGTGGATCAATCTCGTCCCCAGAGTCCGCTTCTTGGTGCTGACCAAAAGAAAAGCGGACTCTAGGGACGAGATTGATCGTGGATAAACCAGTTCCCAGTTGGCTCGATAGCTCAACTGGTAGAGCATTGCACCGGTGACGCAAAGGTCTGGGTTCCAATCCCGGTCAAGCCTGAATTTTTCAGACTTTCCTTTCGTTACTTCTCAAGTAACGTTAACTAGCAGTAATCGTAGATTATAGCGCGTCGGCTTGGGGCCCTACGCACCTGTATCGGTTCCCATAAAACATCTTAATCCTTTTACTCCTCGACTGAGTTATGGGGAGTTGATTACTCAGTTTAAATAACAAGTGGATGAAATCCTGTGGTGTTTTCATTAAAATGAAACTTCTGATTCTTTCTCCATTCGTTAGCAATCATCCTTTCAAATTTCAGAGAAATCGACCGATCCGTGAATATATTGGGGCAAGGACGACAATAGCCTGTGTACAGCCGCCCGCTCTCCGAAAAAAAACAATCGGAGAGGAGCGTCTGTGATTTACCGTTGATAATCGTGTTCCATACCACGTGATTTTTCCTGGAATGTGTGGAAAACTGTTTGATTGGTTATTACCCATCGATCATTACATTATTGAAACAACGAGTTTTGATTGGCTTTTATTTTTATTTCTCCACATCAACACCGTGAGAACCACCGTGAGAGATTTTACGACGAGTTCGTGTGTACTTTGAGCACGGTACAAAATACGAATAAAAATCTTTTTGATTGTCAAAGAGGTTTTTCTTCTAAAGTACGAGCGGAATTGTTATATATGGAGTGTAAAGTGGAAATCGATTCGACGTACATTTGTAGGAATTGTTGTCAGCGCAAAAGAAACGAAAGCGCTCTCCACGAGGTGAATATAGCACTATTCAAAACATTGTCCACTCGAAAACGTCTCCTGCTATTCCTTACCAATCAATGTAATCCCAACGCCTTGCTCGGACCAGCCTAGCCATTCTCAAGCACAATCTACAAAGCGTGATGCCATGGAAGATTTGAGATGTGACAACACCGAGGAAAATAACAGCTCATCGGCAACGATCTGTGCTGTTCTGAAGATCAGAGCCGTATCTGGTTGGAAGACTTGCAAATACATCCTTTCCTTTAAAGAGTGCTTCTATGCTATAAAGCCAAGGTATCTTAAAACTATCGGAGACGCTCTTCGATGCACGTTTGAAATCTACCTCATTGACCACCATTTTGAGAATTTAGCTCCAACGAAATATGAGCCACGCAAATTTTGGTCAGCGTAGATCACTTGATAATATATGCAAAATTATTCCGGAACACGATTACTAACGGTAAATCACAGACGCTACTCTCCGATTTTCTTTTTCGGAGAGCGGGCGGCTGTACACAGGCTAGGACGACAACGACTGCTACGAGAACGCCACATAACAAAAGGTTTAATTAATAAATCACTATCCACTGGATAACTCAATTGGTTTTACTAGTGTTTATCCGCTGGATAGTGATTTATCCGGTGGATAACGCTATCCACCTTTTGAACAACCAAGGCCAGATGTTTTCGCTTGGCTCTAAAGAAGCTCTCTGTGTATTTTTTTCCAAAATTCCCTGTTTTTCACCCTCCTGCGTGGACGCCATTTCGGTCTCGCTGGAAGGCGATCTTCGGAAAATCAGAAAATGATGTCATTTCAACCGATTCCAATGAAAACTGGCCAGAGATTGGCTAATTGCCTAACTCGTAAATGACCAAGTTTCGTGTCGAACGGAAAAGCATCCGAATTTTCCCGAATTTTTCCGAATGATTCATCGGCATGCTGGATGCTATTGTGACGTTTCAAGATGGCGCAGATTTGGAACCGACCGAGAACCTCTTTTCTCGATTTATCGCGCTTGGAACATGCACAGGCCCACCATGAAACCACTCAATAGCCCTTTTCAGGGTTACTTTTTCTCATTTTCATTACAATATAATCTAGCACGTATGTGAGGCAATTTCGGGCTATTCACATCCACGTTAGATCACATTGTAATGCAAATGAGAAAAACTAACCGTGAAAAGGGCTATTGGGAAGCGTATCCTTCGTCGACACAATTAATAACTGCGATGATCAGAAGCTTGACTTGAGTAGTACCCTTATTGGGACTTCAGGGATGCAATTTGGAATAAAAATTGTACTGACTGGTCTCGTACAGTCAGAATCTCGTAATTTTGGTGAATGTATTAGAAATCGAGAAACACCACGTAAATTTTTAGCTACGTAGTTAAAGGGGCTAGGTCACGCAATTTTAGGCAATTTCAGCTCTGATCGAATGGTCATAGAATTAACTAAAATATCAAAATAACAGTTCAAAACTATAGAAGAACTCTAACAAAACACAGGGAAGCCAAGAAGGGACATGGATGGACAAAACTGGAGAGGATTGAAATGGATTGAATTTGGGTAAATTTGAAAAACGTCGGCCCACCTTTTTTTCAAATTTATATCAGCCTATATCAAAATGTCATTTATAAAGCTGGAAAATCATTCTCAGTTGTTATGTGGCCGTGATTTTGCAAATGAAAGACTCTTACTCTGCCAATTTGACGATTAGAGCTCATAATTAACAAAATTAAACAAAATTACCTAAAATAGCGTGACCTAGCCCCTCTGAAGCTACAAAATGTTCTATTATACAATCCATGCTCCAGATTGTATGTTTTCACGATTGCTTTAACAAAGTCGATTCTCTTTGGCTTCACTATTTTTAAGTAGTTGCTGAAAGCAACTGTGAAATAAATTCCAAGTCTAATAGCGCATGGTAAAATTGCACACCTTAGCTCTCCATGGAAACTAAGCCACTGCTAAAGCTGTTTTTGCTCCAAACAATTCACACTTACTTTATGACCGTAACTTCAGGAGGGCCTGGTTCAGAGAATATGACGTAAGGAAGCGCTAAGTTCAGGAAGCAATTCTTGTAGGCCTCTGTGGGGCTCTTAATAACAATTTTGACAAGCTCAATAGCGACCTGAAACAGAGAAAACCAAACTTAGTTGATGATACATGTTTCCAGAGAGAAACAATTGACCACCGGGGTACTCCGTAGGGTATGGAAAACGGGTAAGGGCAGTCCACAGGGTATGAAAAGGTGAACGGATTGGCGGGGGGCGGGGGGGTGGGTACTGTCCCGATAAAAACACAATTCACCCACCGCTATCATCGCAGCTTTGCGAAATGCGCGCGACAATGAAACTGGTTTGCTTCCAAAATATTTACATTTTTGCCACAAGAAACCAATGGTTTCAACAAAGAAATCATATTGTGGCCTGATAAAGAAATCTCGTTCGAATGAGTGTTTTCCTGAGAAATAGCGCCTAGTGTTGTTACAAATACAGTGACTTTTCAACAACCAAAGCGGAAGTTATCATTTGATTTCGAAAATATCTATATAGAGAGAGCGGTTTTCAATCGAGTGTCGTAAAACCAAAACCAAAGCAATTATTCTAACCAATCACACAACACATCAAAAGAATGCAATGAGCCAATCAGAATTCGAAGCAATTACATGTAACCAACGTAAAAGGCGGGAAAATACGGGCGGGCAAGTCGGGATTGGTTTTCATTTAGATTCTCATTGGTTAAAAAAAGTGGTGCCAGTTTTTCCTGGTCAATCACAGAGCAAAGCAATGCAAAATCAAGGCAAACGCAATTTACTTCCGACACATTTGAAAACCGTTCTATCACCAACAGCATCATTCCCCAGGACTGGTATTGCTTTGGTTTCCTTGTGCCCCAACTGGGTACCATGTTTTGTAGTTTGTAATCACGTCATGGCCACGACTTTATCCACAGAGAAAAGTCCTGGTTAACTAGGTTGATGGTGAACGGCTGACATTCGGTAAAGGGTTGAAAATTTGTTCAAATTATTGGAGATAGTTTGCTCGTCAACCACCGTTTTGTTTTAAACATTGTTTCAACAACTCCACTCACCAAGCCAGCTACAGCAGCGGTAGTGGTAGCAATGGCGGGAACAATTTTTCCCGCGATTTTCTTGGTTTTTAGCCGGTCAGCGTTCTCTATACTATACATAGTAGCGCGGAGATTCTGTTGAAAGAGAATTTGGAAGTATTTGGCAAATTAGGAATCAGATATTTACGCACCCCTAATTCAATTTTATTCCAGCAGAGGGGAAGTGGTAATTGTCTTAACTGATTCAGGTGAGTTGTTATTTATGGTTGCACTGGTAGTTAGTCCCATCGAAGGACGGAACGGAGATGCAATTAGTTAAACTCTTCGTCGCTTGAAGCTAAGTGTTCTGCACACCATAGAGAAGGAATGAGAGATTCTCTTATTTTCTTCAAGCTGGGTGTACTGTGTAGTAACATGAAGTTGTTGGATAGACCAGGAGTTCATGAAGCGGAGCCTCTATCTTCACTAATTCCTTGAGTCAACCCTTTCCCGAGTAAATTTATTTTCAGGAACAGTTTTTTCGCGCGAAAAATATCATGTTTCCCTTGACGCTGAGATAGCTCTGTTTTGAGTGGCTTTTACAACAGTGGGCGTGCTTAATCTCCCAAGGAAGGCGTTCTATAAATAAATCTATACTCGAGAAAGGGTTGACTCATAGAGGTTTTGCACGGCAGCCATGTTGCATGGCAGGAACAATGAAATTGTTTTGCATTAGAAAGAACATTAGTTCCCATAGGAAAAAGAATATATTGTTCCTGTCATGCAACATGGCTGCCGTGCAGAACCTCTATAGGAGATAGAGGCTCACCTTGATAAGCTCTTGGATAGTCCGATGGTCGAGTTATTGTCGGGAAGAGTCTAAGTCGGTGTACGCGATTACTAGGGCCTGGTGAGTTATTTCTGCTGCATTATACTTTACCGAATATAAGCTACTGCTATGATCCAGCATCCGAGAGATCACCAGGATATCGCTGCTAAGCTGAAGATTGCGATTTCGAGCAAGGAGGGCGAGGATTAAACCTCTGTCCCAAGGTTTAAAAAAACTCATGTGTCACTCACTGAGGCAGAGGTGATGAAGTCAATATGGCCATTGGTATCATCGTCTTTCTCGAATTCTTGGGGAAACATGGGCAATACGTCTGAAACAATGTTCAAACGAACACAATGCGAGATAAGTGGAAACTTTGAACGGTCAAGCAACTCAGGAATAAACTCAGGAATAAAATCCCAAGTGGGGAGAGGTAGTATCTGCACAACGTAGGCTTCATAGGCCTTACTCCTTATGATCAAAATTCTTTTGTTGAGTGACTACTATAAATACCAGAATGCAATGTTTCAGTAGTCACTCAACAAAAGAATTGTGATGCCTTACGTCATAAGATGCGTTACGTCATACGTCTATTATCCTATATGAGAGAACAGACCCATATCACTCAATGTCCAAACAAAAGACTTTGCACGTCCAACCTCTCATTCAGTGTGAGGCTAGACGTGAACAGACAATGCGCCACGGCGTTACGTCATAAGATGCGTTACGTCATACGTCTATTGTCCTACATGAGAGAACAGTCGTGAAATCTTTTCGAGTCTGAGAATGGTCGTTTTCACATTAGAAGACGAACAAATCGTTTAAACGGACCAATCGTCCTGTGGTTTGGTCGATTAATGTGAAGTCAAGACGCCCAATACACCCATATCACTCAACGTCCAAACAAAAGACTTTGCACGTCCAACCTCTCATTCAGTGTGAGGCTAGACATGAAAAGACAATGCACCACGGACTCCAAAATGGCCGCTGAGAGATAAAGTTGAGTAGATGAGATATTACATTTTTCATGGATGCCAAAGGTTCCTTACCTTTGCTAGATTTTATTCCTTTAGCTACCAGCTCTTCCAGGTCAGGTATCAACTTATCGACGTCAAAAGATGGCGTTTCAGACGGTTTGGAAGACGTTTCATCGGTTTCAATTCGCTGAAAAATATAGAAACGGCGAGATAATTTGTTCGTTGTTACTTTTCGGATCATTATTTAGCCACTGTTTGGTACCTAGGGAAATAAAAGACCAATAACGGGGAAATTTTCCCTACAAGAAGAGTCTTTTCACTTAAAACTAAAGATAACCACTTATCACTCCAGAACGTTGGATATCAGCTAATAAACAGCCGTTTCGGTACCATGAACTTGCTTTCCCGACCAACATTAATCCAAATCCAACAGATTGTTGCTAAGTTCTCCCTAACCTTCCCCTTTTCCAAATTGACGAGACGACGGTGTAATTGACTACTTTCACCAACCTATATTGCTGTACGTTATATAGAGGGGTTGCTTTATGTCACCAAGATTTCCTCTTGGGACTGTTCCATGCCTCACTGATCTGGATATCTACTGTTCTTATCCTTGGTTTTCATCCACGTGATGAGACGCCCATGTTGGTGTACAAAATAATAGAAAATGGTTCCACAAGTTTTTCCATAATAATAGAGTCAAATTCCCAAAAGACATTTTACAGCATTGTTCTGTCCTGTACACCAACATGGCCGCCGTGACGTCAGATGACGATCTAGTGACGTAATTTGGAGGACTGGGAAGAAAAACTTTACCACCGTATCCCACAACCGTGCGCGGCCTTACGTGTTGTTTCCAAATTTCTGGCAGTATTTCCATCGCCAAAACTCAACAAATAATCCCGTGTCTCCCACATTTCCTGTTACTGAATGAACATTCAAGTAGAACCGACGAGTTTTAACCTCGCCTCTGCCATGCTGAATTCGAAAATAACATTCAAGGCCGCGCGCGGTTGTGGGATACGGCGTTAAAATTTTTCTCCCCAGTCCTCCGAATTACGTCACCAGATCACCTGGAAAACACCACCACCCACCAGCCCCCAGTCCCCGCCAAAAAAAACAACAAACGGCATTTAGGGGTTGCTTCGCCAATGATAATCCTTGACATTGCATAATAAAATTGCCCTTTAAGATTAAAAGAGTGACGAAACTGCGACCACCTTGGAGACAAGAAAATCTCTCTGGCAACTGAACTTCATTCTGATGCAATGTAGGTCAAAATACGCGTCCCTCGTTAAATAAAGTGTGCTGCTTCTTTTTCCTAATGAAAGGATCCCAGTTCTTCTTTGGACGCCAAATAAACAGATAAAATATCGTAAACCCACTTCGACAATAGAGCCGAAATGGGAATGCTTAAAAAGTGTGCTTTATACTTGCTTTTAACATACCACGTCGAGTAAAAACTTTAGACCTACCTTTGAATTTGGTATGAAATCTGGAACAAGGACATTTTGAAGAATTTCAACAATGCGATTATCACTTAAATCCTGTTGAAAAAAATGTGAAAAGTCATACTATTAATAATTAACAGTCGATTCATTCACAAAATAGGATCAGCCCCAAAAGACTAGGTAAGCTGAATACTCTGTATTTCTGTCCCGGAAAGAAACGATCGCGCCCTCAGCGATTCAAATAAAATCGAGGGCCGAACAATGGGACGTGTAATTTCTCGAGTGACTTTAGAACGAGTGATTCGGGAAAAAAAAAGAGACCGTGGTATTGTTATGTTTTTGTCAAGTTCATATTGTAACTCATTTCCTCCTTTCTTTTTGCAATGTTAATTTAGTGAACAGGTTTTCAGTTTAGTATCATTGCGTGTTTTAAACAAAATAAAAAAAGAACGAGTGACTCAAAATTTAAATGTTTTGACGCACTACGTAGAAGGCCGTAGGTGCTTATGGGATACGTTAGAAACGACGTGCCGGATTGGCCGCATATTGAAAAGGTTCAGCACGGCAAATTTGCGTTTTGTAAAATATCAAGAAAACTTGTTAGCCACAGATGATCGCGCAATTTCTCAAAACAGGGACACAAGTCAGCACTTCGTATACGCAATTTTTCATAATTTTATGACAAACATACCCTGGCGTTTCTCGTATAACGAAAACGCGATCCTAAATCTTTCTATCGCGTATTATTGTCAGTCTTCCTCTGTAGATCGCTGTCGGCACAACCTTTTGCTTAAGTTTTGTTTAGAAACGGGAGTAAAACGGTGTTGTCATCATATCTTATAGATGGGTGCAACCAATCTCTAGACGTCACAGATAACAATGACGTCATGTACAATTACTGGTGGACGAACAAAAGGAGCCAATAAGAGATCTTCTGTTTTCGTCCACCCAACATAGCAGCGACGAAGTAACGTAAAAACCACCTAAATGGGACTTTCAGATCTACAACGCATTTTAGCACATATTATTGAGGTACTTTGCACAACAACGACGTGAACGGAAAGGAATTAAAGGAAAGGAAATTTATTTAAGTGTCTAGTCGTTCTAACGCTGGAGCACTAATTGGGAACACTGTAAACTGAAATTTAACAATCAACACAAATCAAGTCAAATGTTGGTTTTTGAGGAGAGAGGAAAACCGGAGTACCCGGAGAAAAACCTCACGGTGCAGAGTAGAGAACCAACAAACTCAACCCACATCTGACACCGAGTCTGGGAATCGAACCTGGGCCGCACTGGTGGGAGGCGAGTGCTCTCACCAGTGCGACATCCTTGCACCCCAAATGTGAGGTTTTGACGATAACGCAAGTGTACAAATGTGAATATTTCGTCCACATTGTACGACGTGAACGATGGAGTAATCGCAAAAAACTTACGATAGTGCAAAGTTATATTTTGAGGTATCGTTTTCGTCGACGTCGCCGTCGTAAATCTTGTGTCAAGCAGGAAGACGTGTCAAAAAGGTAAATGTTTTGTTTAAAGTGGAAGTGAACTTAGCTATCAAGCTACAATCATAGACAAAACCGTTGGGAAGGTTAGCACTTTTGATGTCTTCATTGCTTCTCTCCCCTCCCCCCTCATTCAACGTTGTACAAAACTGAATGGTTTTAGTGGGAAACTGTGGTGTTACCTTCCAACATTGAATAGGGGGAGGGGGCTATACAAGACAAGGTCAAACTATTTCTTTTGCGCTTTAACAGAAGCGGGTTGAAATACAGCTT
>OX421448.1:53998721-54003721 GCA_949126865.1 Montipora capitata
TTTTTTAGCTTTACAAGAACTTGCGGACTGCACAGTTCAAATTCAAGTCAACTATTTCGGTTTTCACTGCATTCAATCACTGAAGAGGAAACGGGTCAATTAATGGTTCGCATGCATGTAGCGTTGTAATTGACCGATCCATGTACCCACCAAAAAGGGAAGCTGTTTGCTTAGAGTTGGACGGAAAAGTCCACATATTTAAAAAGACGCAATAATGGTGTAGCTCCCAAGAACTCCTGGAGCTCTCTCAACTTACAGTTTACACAGTAAACTGAAAGATACCA
This sequence comes from Montipora capitata, assembly GCA_949126865.1. Classification (NCBI taxonomy): domain Eukaryota; kingdom Metazoa; phylum Cnidaria; class Anthozoa; order Scleractinia; family Acroporidae; genus Montipora; species Montipora capitata. The sequence continues at coordinate 53,999,006 of OX421448.1, forward strand.
CGTTTTTAATACCTTATTACACTTACTCGATTTTTCCGTGGCCATTTCAGTTTCGGGACACTTAAATTTCGTGACTTTATGAAAACGAAGAAACTTTAATTTCACAATTGCTTCCGTAAATTAAAAAATATATAATACATTTTTTTTTTGTGTGTGTGTGTGTGTGTGTGTGTGTCAGTGCGGGCCAACGAGACTGTAATCCCGTTTCCAGACCTTTTCTCCACCGACAGCCTTGAGGACGAAGTTGACGAGAAGTTTATTACCAGCTATGGGACCTGAATGGTTTCCCACTCACGCTAGTGTTTTAAAAACGCTCGCCCTTAACATCAAATAAATGTCTTAAGTTTATCTTTCTCGCTTAAAGAAGAGAGTATAGTTTGTGGAAATTGAAGTTATCGCGAAATTTATCCGTTGCCATTCGCAATACGCACCTGACTTGCATAAGACTCAGTAAGATGAGGAACGATGACCTGTTAAAATATAGTGAGGATTGGATAACAGTTAACAATAGTAATGGTTACTTGCGGACTTGCGAATGATACGAAAATTCGACGCTTCAGTTACCTGGACATGTCCCTTGGGTCCCATAGTTCCTGACTCCAGTAAGGCTCTTTGGGTACTGACACACCGGCTGGAGAAAGACGGAAAAAAGGTCCCTAAAAGGATATCAATCCTGCCCACATTGATGAGAGGCAAATTCTCCCATCACAAAGTTACCCATGCACCCTAAAGACACTCCCAGTTGGTCACCTATCCAGGGATTAACCTTATCCAACAGGACTAAAATTCGATAGACAGGAACGTGGTAGTCAGACTGGTGAACAGATCGGTGGTCATGTCACACTTTGAGGGAGAGTAGAGACTACTGTTATGAAGAAAAGGAAAGGCAAGCTACAGTTTCTGGGCTGTTCGTTTGCACGCAAATACACTACATTTCACTTCAGTGCACACGAATTCATTCCACCGCGTGTCACAAATTGCACAAATCTCACGAGGGCTTTCTCAATGTACTTTCATACGGGTGGGGTAGGACAAGTGAAGAGCAAGTTCTTCCATTTGATATTCCTCCTTTTTTCTCACCGTCTCCTCCCTTCACGATGATGCTAAGTGGTAAAGTAGTTAGTTATTCTTCGTCGAGGGTATGGCAACCTACCTATCCATATACCGCCTGGCCTCTACATTATCCAGAGCGTTGACTATGAGATCCTGACTCTCAAAAAACTTATCTGTGTAAAGAGATTCCTCGGTTTCTGGACAAACTACAAGAAAAAGAACAGTACATAAACCCAGATGCGTTATCAAGCAGCTTTCACGCGAACTACTAAGGTGTTTCAAAGCGACGGATATTTTCTGGCAGTATACTTTTGTGGCCAACAGGCACATGTGATGACAAGTTGAAACAAAAGATCGCATAAGTCCTTTCAAGACATTTATTTCTCAAACCAGAAAAAGGAAAACAAGAACTAAGTGTACATATTTCAATATTCTTATTCTTATTCTTATAGAATAGTTGTAAATCATTCCTAAATTTCTGAAATATATCCAGTTTTCTTAATAGTCTTGTTTATCAAAACTATTGGGAAAATCCCCGTATGAGGGCCGGAAAAAGCCGTATAGCCCTGCTAGGACTACGTACTGCCCCGTGCGATTCGATTTCAGAGGATTTGGACGCGTTTAAAGATCCAAGTTATTTACAGCCAGGAAAGCAAATGCAAACAACATATTAGATAAATTTTCTGTGCACATTTTTAAACTTACTTTGTCCAAACTTCATATTTTGAGTCCTCATGAATAGTGTAAGAGCCCATACCATAAAATGCTTCTTGACTGAATTGAAGTCGGTCCGGACAGAAAAATATTTGGCGGTCGGTCCGTACGCCATAACCTCGGGCCAAATATTTTTCCGTCCGACCCTCCCACTCAGTCAAGAAGTGCATATTACTAGACAGTTTTTCCTGTTTTAACTTACATATTTTACGTTATTTTTTTCTCAATGCGCGAGTGGGCAGAATTCTGCGAATCATGCAATCTGATTGGCTCTGGGAGTGGGCGGAATTTTTCTATCTTGCCCGCCAACCCGGGCGGAAACCTAGCCCTGGTTGTGAGAGCTTGTGTAATGACCTTAAATTTCCATTTTTTGACACCGAATCTGTTTACATACAAGTAAGTGTTTCAAGAGACGTGGAAATAAAATTTAAATTAAAAAAGATTTCTCTTTAAAACGCTCAGTTTGTAAGTCGCTTACTGCATTTGTTATCAAGCGCGGCGCGAGTCAGTAATTAAAAAGTGATTTCAGAGAGAAAGAGAGAGAGTGGGGGGGGGGGGGGGGGGGGAATAAGTTATTTGCCAGTTACGGGTCGGTCCGTATAGTGAAAAGCTGTGACCTCGGTCTTGAAAACAGCATTTTCAGGACCTCCGTCACAGTTTTTCGCTATACGGACCTCCCAGCTGGCAAATAACATATTATTTATTGTAATTTAGAAATGTATATTACGCAATTCAGCCAACTGGCAACCAATAAATTACCTTAGCCTTAACCTTAAAGGTAATCGATAGTTGTTGTCCTTCAGTAGCATTTTGTAGTAATGATTCCAAGTTCGAATTCGGCTCGGCCCAAGCCTAATTTTAGGTGGGCCCAATTCCAATACTAGGGTTGATCCCTGATGGAATAATTGGGTACAAAAACTTCACAGTAGGGTTAGGCCTCATTCGAACTTGGAATCATTACTACAAAATGCTACTGAAGGACAAAAACTATCGATTACCTAAAATTAGGCTTGGGCCGAGCCGAATTTGTCCTTGTGAATAACATCTCACATACCCACGGCCAGCTCCCGTTCTGGCCTTGTAGCTCAGTCGGTAGAGCAGCGGTGATCTAATCCGAAGGTCGTGGGTTCAATTGCAAATCCCACCCTGGTCAGAGTTTTTCTCTGTCCTTGTGTGGGCCCAATTCTAATACTAGGGTTGATCCCTGATGGAATAATTGGGTACAAAAACTTCACAGTAGTGTTAGGCCTCATTCGAACTTGGAATCATTACTTAACCTTAAAACTTACCTTTGTGTTGATGAGGATCCACATGGACATCTGGAAAAAAAAAACAAAGCAAAACAGTCATCACTGCGCAAGGATTGTAAATGGCAAAAAACCGGTTCCCGTCTCAATCTCGCTCCCAGAGCCCCGTTACCCTTGTCCAGCGGAACGGGCACTGGATCCAAAACCGGAAACTCTGGTTCCGATTGAATAACTGCGCGTTCGTGAAGGGTCTTCTAACTATGCGTGGAAACTCAAACTTTTGAAAATATGGCATTTTCACAACACATCGGACAACGCTCTCGAGAAGTTAGGGAAATCTGAACTCCCCCTAAAGGAAGATCAGTATGAGGCTTTAAAGAATAAAATGTACAAGTCGAAGGATACAATCTGTATCCTTCCGATTTCTGTAACCCCGTAACCTCGTAACTTCCGGTGAAAAGGCAGGAAATGAAACCGTTTTTCAACAGCCAATCACATATAGCCTTTTTTGGCGTTGCCTCTTTGACTCTCTCTTTCCCGACCGCAGGTTAAGGGAACCATGACTCAGGCAACGAGATTGGTCCCCGTCTGCTCTCCTTTGAGTCCTGTTGGAAGAGGTCAAGACCGAAATGCGTGACCATCTAATACCCCGTGCTGTACACTTTGGTGAGTCAGACTGGCGTAGTTGCTCCACTCCGGTTTTCCTCCCTCATTAAAATCGACTCCCAGCGAATTGATATGCTCCGTGACCGCTCCTACACCGTATTGTTGGTTTTCATTCACGTGATTAACAGCCATGTTTTTCAACGAAAACAAAAGAAAACGTTTGCATAATAATAGAGTTCAATTCCCAGAGGATTGGGTGGGGACACAAATATGGCCGCCAAAAGTTACATCCCCAACAAAATGAAATAATCACGGTAAAATGATTACAATAACGCGAAGTCGTATTGGTATTTCCAGATGACGCTTCTAGCAGCTGGTGTCTGTCGTCGATCTAGCTTAAGCTCACTATTGTCTTCGGCATCGATAAGTGTTTCCTCCTTTGCACTCCTTGTTTTCAAATTAATATGAATTCTGCAAGGCATTTAAGCCAACAATTCCACTTACCCGGATTTATTAACACGACTGACGATGCAGCCGTCACTGATTTGGGTTTCTGCAAAAAAAGACATTAAAGCAAAATTTATTTCCCTCTATACTTAATTATACTTTCCCCTTGCGACAGATATCGACTTGCAAGTTTCTCCATAGTCTAACCATTGACATCGTTCTGAGAAGAAACGTGGCCATTGTACCCTTGCTCATATCCCTGATCTGATTCGCTAGCCTCGCTTCACTTTTGTGAACAATTTGGTTGGTTCAGCGACTCTTCGTAGATAGATATGTTCAAAGAAGTTGAGCTGATTGCTGTGATCACAGCCAAGTTTTAATTCATTATTTAAGACTGTGGTTGTAGGTTTGGTTAAAAGAATATCGATGAAGCTTTAAGGTCTATACAGATCAATCTTCAATGGTTTAATGCAAGGTCATAAACCATGACATCATGATGACCTGTTAGACGAAGCCTACCAGTCTAAACAAAACACCTCCAAGCATTGGCACGTAATGCAACTTGAACACAAATGCAATAAAGAAAAGTCAAATCGTGGACTTTTTTAAATCTCTAAAGGTTTGACTGTCCTACTCTCAGCTCAAGGTA
>OX421448.1:54008721-54011221 GCA_949126865.1 Montipora capitata
CACAAAAAGTAATGAAACACACCACTGTACGGTACAAGACAGATCTCTGACCATGGTGTGAATATGTCTTTTCCTGTTTACATTGCTAATAAAACTGAAGATTTTCAACAATTTTCAGCAGTTTTCACACAAGTCATTATTACTAAAAAATAGTGGAATCAAATAATTATGGACTTTGTCCCTGTTTCAAAATTAAATCAATGTCAAAGAGGTTCATATCAAGTCAATTAAACGATCTTGCACGTAGATATTTGGTGGTCTCTACGTACCCACTGCCTTAAAGGGGTGTATTTTCCAGTTAAGGCTTTCAACGCTTCTTGACCCACAATTCCACCAAGAGATGCTGCAAGGGGAGAGAAACAGCCCCGTGATGTGAAAGACAGTTGAAACAACAACTTGTCATCCATTTGCTCTGCCTAGGAAAAACAAACAAACAAACTAAGCAAAGGGAAGCTATGAACCAAAATCGAACAAATTCCTTTTTGGTTTTTGGCAAAACGCAGCATGATTTCAGTCTGATGTTTTCCAGTTGCCATAATCACGATGCTAAATCTCTCCATTAAGCAAACACACAAACTCTTCAAGAAATGGAATTTCTGACGTTTGAGTGACATGGGAACGAGTCAGTCATCTTTTGACGGCTCGACGAAGAGATTTAGATTGATCGCGGTATACAAGAGCCTCTGCCAGGGTAAATTCCGACAAGCGACACGGCCTAAAAAGTAGCGACAGCACTTAAAGAGAAATCGCGACAAACGACATCCTTTCTTTAAATTTCCGACAGCAACGTGAAAAATTGACAAAGCACCGACACGAGACCTTTTCAAAATTCAGACAAGCGACAAGCGACATAGGCCACTTCGGAAAATACCATAATTTAATACCCTTTGTTTGTCCCCCAAATTTTGCATGAGCATTGTTTTTGTTTTCTCTCGGGATCATTGTAAGTCCCAAGACAAAGAGTGCTATGGTATTTTCCAAAGTGACCTATTGAAGTCTCATTCTAGTGAAGTCAAAATTAGAGCATGGAGTGTCCAAGATTGTGGTCGTGAAGATTTTAAGGATTGCCCCTTGCACCATGAGAGGTCTTTCTCTCACAAACTGTTGAAGAGTGCTTCAAGTCTTTGGGCCCATGGCAAAAAGCACTACATAAACTAACACCCCGCATAATAATATCTAGAAAAATGCTCTTGACTTATACATCATTACTGTCTATGTGTCTCTTCCCCTTACCTTAGTGACTGCCTTGAGGTTAAGTGCTTTTGCCAACTCACATAATTTCATCGCATCTTCATTGTTTCTAAAAGGATAAACACCACAATGGAAATGTTAAAAACCAATATTTCAGATTTCCGCTTGTCTATGTGTGGCCAAACCATTATTGATAAGGATGTAAAAGTTACATTGTTTTCTACTAAAATTTGCAGAATTCACGTATCCTCCAAGGTACTGTAACAGGATAATTATATGAGTCTGAAAAATCTAGAAAGTGATATACGACAAAAAGTCACATGTACTTCAAATCCAAACCAATAAAACAATATAACATGAAACCAGTAGGGGAGAAACCAATGTTTTTATGAGACCATGCAGTACCAGGAGAATAAAATGTAGAAAACATAAATATCGTTGCTGAAACTTGTGCGCATACAGTACAAGCCAAATCACTGTCATACTGCTCCATGCCAATTCTCAAGCCTGTACAAGATTTTTTGCGAGTCTTCTTCTCCTTTCGGCTATTCGCTTTCGGGGTCGCCACAGCAAATCTCCTGCCTGCATCTAACCCTCAATCCTCTGCTTCCTATTCCAATATATTCACTATCCCTCCTCTGTCCAAACCATCTCAGTCTGCCCTCTCTGACTTTATCTCCAAAATTGGCATGGAGAATTGGCAAGTACATGGGAAAAACAGTCCTAGCTGCTCTGAAGAACCGTAATACCAGACAGAGAGTTTGTATAGACCAGTGACTAGAATTAAGAGCGCTAAACTGGCTGGGTTTTTGGCACTACTAGCTCTCATAAAATTAAAATGAAATGTGTCATATGAAAGGAATATTTTGTAGAATAGAAAAAAGTCATACTGTGTCCACATCTATACCCATCTGATGCAATCACCTTTGGAGAGTCATTTTATTTTTTAACTTGTATCTTCATTCTACCTCTAGGTTTTTTCAAAATGCAAAAAATTAATATAGCCACGAATGGGCATTATTTTGTCTCAGTGTTGCACCACTATTATGAGTTCTAATTTAAGAAGTATTAGGCCGCTATTGATACAGCTAAGCTCTTGAATGAGCCTCTTCAATAAAGTGCTACTTCTTTTTCTTTGGATTTCAAAACTATGTTAACTAAACAATAAGGGTCGATTACTTAAACGAAGTCTAAGTTAGGCATTGTTTAGGGCTGAGCCACGGTTTAGACGTTGTCTCAATAAACAACGGCTAAAGGATGTTTAAAATTTATTATTGAAACGCGACTGAACGGTGTTTTCTCTAGTCAA
>OX421448.1:54016221-54046221 GCA_949126865.1 Montipora capitata
AAGCCTTAATTTGTTTGGCAATTCCACCATACTCATAAGCTTCATATTCCGGGCCACTTGTATCGCAGATGCTAAACGCATATGGAGACAACACTGCAAGCATAAAAGCAAAACAGTGCCATATGGATAAAGTAAAGATCCAAAAGTGACCCTGAAAAGGCTACACTTTCACAGCTATTTTTGGCAATAAAGGGGTCATAATATTGATTCGCTTCCTCAAACTCCTATAATGATGTAGATTGAAGCTCATTTTGTTGACCCTAAAGTGGATATACTCTGTCCTTGGTCCTTGATTTTCACTTCTTGAAAGTGTCAACGTTTATTTGTATGAGTGGCACTGTAGGATGACTAAAGGTACCTGTTGCAAGGATTGTTCTCTTTGAGCAATACAACAAATTCTCTGCCTTTAATACAAGCTAAATAAAAGTTACATAGTTTTTATGTCCCTTTATACCTTTGACTGTATGTTCTGATCCATTCAATGCAGTCATTCCAACAATCTCTGTGAAGGTGACTTTATCACCAGTCTGTAACCCATGCATCCGATTGTCCAAAGTTGTTACTACTCCAGGGTTTGCCTAAAGAGAAAAAAGTTTGACCTTTGGAAGATTCTAGTATGGTGGTTACTCTCACAAAGGAATTAATAACAATATTATTAATAATACATGTAATTCTTGAATTTCTGTGATCAGAACAATCTGCGAGGAGATGATACTCAAACTATGCAGGGGTAAACACAGCTTAGCCTCAGCCCCGGACCTAGGGCTAAGAGTGTCTTTAGGAGGAGTAGGGTGGTCCCAATGACTGCAGAGTCCTACATTCCTCCCAGCACATCCAGAATCCTAATATCTATCAAAAAAAACCCAACTGACCAGACACCACATCCAAACAACCAATCACCAATGACAAAATCTTTGTTGACACCTGATGCATCTTCCTGATTTCCTTTTCCAGAGGAGTGTAGTTGGTGATTTTCTCATCCTCTTTAGTCATGACGTTCCTATCCCAAGACACCAAAAAATCGACAAACATCTACTCCTGAAATGTTTGATCCACCACAGTAATGTCTGGATGAATACGTTTGAAACAGAAGTAAATATACGCAATCATGTATATGCCTCATTCTTTATGTCACAAAGTGGAAACAAGTGCACTCAGAGAAATAGGCACGCTACACAGTAGCTGCCAAAACAACAGCAAACATTCAATCAATTTATTGGTTTGTAGTTGAAAGCTACTCCTCCCTTGGCACAATCCTTCTGTATCAACATCGGCTTCTTTCCTTTTAATACCATCCACTCCTGGACCAGTACCTCCCTACTGTCCAAACACCCCTGCAACTCCCCAAATAATAATAATAATAATAATAATAATAATAATAATAATAATAATAATAATAATAATAATAATAATAATAATAATAATAATAATAATCAAACATTTAAATAAAACGACACAACTTTTAAGTTTGCAAGACACGTTTCGGATACTCAGTATCGATCTTCAGTTGAAGGATGTTTACAAGTGAGTTACTTTATACAAAGTAGGTAACAAGTAGGTGTAAATTACAAGTTGTAGGATAATAGTTACAAATCAGTCAAAAAAGTTACATAATACTTAAAGTGCCCCTAACCCCAAAACATTTTTTTCGCTAAAATGAATCTTAAATGTTTGCACCTGAATCTTAAATGTTTGCAAAACGCATTGCGGCCATTTTTTCCTTTATCTAACAAATCCTGCCTTTCATAGGCTTCAAATCTTGCAAAAAACCAAGAATCTTTAGTTCACGACCGAGTCAGAAGGAGAGTGGGTCATTAACTCTTTGTAAACATGCATGCAAATTAGTTTGTGACATCAAAGAAATTAGTTTGTGACGTCAAAGCAGGAATAGACCCACTCTGACTCGGTCATGAACAAGATGCTAGGTTTTTCGCTGACAATGCATATATTATGAACCAAGACCAAGACAATGACAGCACAACATGAAAGCACAAATGAAATAGTCCTTTGATTCATGATAGCGGCCATGTTGGTTTTCAAATTGTCATGCAAATTAGCCATGTGTTATGCTGAGGGGCAAACATCGGAATAAACTTAAGGCAAATTGCGGAAAATCGGCACGTCGAAATATTGAATTAACATTGCTAAAAGTACATTTTAGAATTTAGAATTAAGTACCTTTTATAATAATTTTATATCTTTTGATTGCCTCCGACATTTTGACTTTCTACTTTGTTATCTGCTAATTTTTCAGTAAAAAAATCGAAGTAACTTGTGCAACCATTCTGTTTTACTACTTAGGTGATAAACATTCAATGAACATTGAAACAAATCATTTGTGTGGCTAAGATGTTCGTTATAACCTCTCGAACTTGTGTTGTTTGCCCCCTCAGAAGTGTGTAGCTAATTTGCATGATAATAGCAAATCCAACATGGCGGCTATCGTGAATAAGGTCTATTACAGTGAAAAGAACAATGTACATTATGCAAACTGTGTGAACTTTAATCTATGGCACTGGACAGCTACAAAATTACTATTGTAGCGGAGAAATAATTGTTATAGGAAGAGCAACGAATGTAAAACAAAATACCAAACACACTGTCTGACAGGATCCGTCCACAGTAAATTTCTACTGTGTGGTACAATAATTCTAAAATGTAACACAGTTGGTACTTCACCTTGGTAATTTTCCAGATAAAGCACTCCTTGGGTTCCTCTCCCGTGGAATCCACCACCTCAAAGTGAGGTCCAAAATCACAGAAAGTCCAGCTAAAGACTCCATGCACTCCTGCGCTGATAAACTGTTCAACAAGTCAAAATAATAACAACATGTTGTCAAAGTGACACAAAAACTGCATGACACTCAGGATGCTTGGGCTTGGATGGTACATTAATAAAGGGAATTAAAAGTACTGCCACCAGCATGAAAGCCAACAAAATGTCATAGTTTCAGTAGCCAAAATGAAAAGGTCCCTCTGCTATCAGCACCAAATCTGATGCTGTCCAATCTAGACAAAAACAAACTGTTTCTTTTAACAGAACTGTTTTCAGTTTAGTGTCAAAGGATGCCCAAAAATAATTATGATTGATTGCTGTTTACATTGTCATGTATGGTTAATGATTGACAAAAGTATTGGGTATTTTTTGAATCAATGAGAAGCTGGATATCAAAACTACTTGCAATTCACATATAAGTAACAGTGTACAGGTACATGCATTCTGGATCATCATATTGTTTGTTGAGATTGGTCAGGGTAGCATACATCCCAACCCGTTTTGAAGGAAAAGAGGGACTATTTTTTAGAGTGAAGGCACTCACAAGAGCACCTAAGGCACGAGCCTGTAAGGGAGTCTGGAGGTACCTCCCTCCCCCCCCCCCCCCCCCCCCCACACACACACACCTCCCCAGGCAATTTTCTCAAATAAATTATAGTTTCTCTCAAATGGTATTTCCTGCAATTTGCATCATCATACCACTGGAGTCTCGGCCATGCTTGTCCGTTTTGGAGCTGCTAAATGGAGTGAGTGTGCACTACACGGGCTGTTCAATGGAGAGACTGGGCGAGACATTATAGGACAAGAAAGTGTAATATGTAATGTTTTACACTCAGGTCACAAAAAAAAAACTTAAGATAAGCAATTTTTTCCCTTGTTTCAGAATTTCATGATAGATCGGGAGGATATGATAAAAATCGGAAGGGTTGCAGAATGTTTGGGGCAGTGACATAAAGGTGCGTGTACATGTAATAAGCCACACGCCCAATTTGGATGGTCACTTTTTAAGAATATTAATTAGGCCATTCAGAACTCCAACCACAGATGGATCCGTGTACCTAAACCGCATCTCCTTATTTTTTACCTCAATTTTGATTCAAAAAGGAGCAGCTTATACGTGGATTTTTACAGTACATTCAGTTTGGGTTTTCATAAGCACAGAACTGCCTAAAACTGTAACAGTACTAAAGTAAATGTAAATAGAATGCATTTCATTTATTTCATTTTTGTAACTTATGGCTGACAAAGATTAAAAAAGGATTAGGAAAGACTTTTCAAGAACCATTTTTCAAGCAAGAACAAACTATTAAATAGTCTCAAAGAATTCCTAGTACAATGAGGACATCAATTGAAAATACCTTAATTGGCGGATCCTGAGATCTGCAAAACATATCTACTTCAAGCTGTACACTGAGCGGTGCTTCTGTGAGCATCACGCACTGAAGACAAGAAAAGATTCTAATGACAAATAATTTTATTATGAGGGAAGAAGACTGTTGTTATAATTATTATATGGCTGAGCCCTGAAGTTAGAGATCTAGTGTGCACTCCCAGCCAGATTGGAGCAAGATTTTGGTGAAGGTCTTAATGTAAAAATTTTGACGTCTGTTATTTCTCATCTGGAAACATGTTGTAATACTGATAATTATATACAGCTGCCTTTTATGTTGAAACATTAAGAGGGACATTACAATTACATGTAGGATAGCAATGAAATGCATTCCTTGCCTGATAGTGTTTTAAGAAATCATAGTTGTCTTTGCTGATTGAGGAAGTTGAGGTCTGTATCTTAACATATGGATTCAGCTCTGCAAGTCGTGGAGCACTGGCTTCTGCCCTAAACAATGATGATTACCATTACAGTTCATAACAGGTTGCACTTAGTTTAGCTTAATTAGTTTACTTCATTCAAGATTCTTCATCACCACCCAAGTGTAAAATCTTCACTGGTGGCTTTTAAAATCATACTCAATGTTATAAGATTATCGCTTAAAACAAAATGGTGTTCTCCTGCACATATCTCTCCAGCCCCGTTGCTAAGCCCACATAAATTAATAAAGGCAAGAAACCAATAAGCTATAACGTGCATACATTACACCAAGCAGTAATGGTCACACAATGGAGCAGTTAACAGGTGGTTCAAGGGCTGGGCACCAAGCAAATTGACCTGGTCAATCCTACTTTCTACCTTCTCTACTTACTACCTTTCACTTAAAATATGGAAACATGCCCAGCTGCATAACTTGAATGACCTCCCACACAAAACCTTAATAAACTACCAAAGTTAATTTCAAGACTGTGCTCTAACGGCGCCCAGTCACCTGAGGCGACTAACATTTGGCTTCAGGCAAGTGAGAAAAATAACCCAGTCGCCCAGACGGGCACTCTGCTTTATTGTATTTCTAGCAGATAAGGCGGCTAAAAATTTCAATATGCTAGTGGTTACAGTTTACGAAACCTCTCAGAAAAGGTTTTCTCTTGTATGAAACAATCGGTTCAAAGGCTGTTCCAAGTGATTTCACATGTAACATAATCCGTGACTTTGCATGTGACGGCTGGCGGCAGCACAAATTTCGATTCTTTCTCAAAAAATAGTATTAAATTTGGAACGTGGCGTTTGGCATTTCTTGGTTATAGTTTTAAAAAAGAGTTGTTACTTCTGCTCTGACAACGGTAAAGCGCAGCCGGCGAAGCGGTGCAATTTACTTTTGTATTAATTATTTTACTTTTTGTATGAACCGGCCAGCTTGGCTATTTAGGTTATGGTTGTTTTTCCCCTGTAAATGAAATAACAAAATAAAAAAGGGAAAGATATCATGTTATTTGTTGTTGTTTTAGAAAGAGAGCAATCCCGCGTTGTCTTTGGTGTCGTGACAAATCATTGAGAGCCCTAAACAAATAACACTGTGACCGGCACTTCGACTGAATCCACAAAAAGCTCATTCCACTAAACATTTTACTAATAATATAAGGAAAAAATACTTTAGTTTTGTCCTGACAGCGATGATTTTCGTCCAGATCACGATGACTTACTAAAAAAAAATTGATAGCCTTTGGGCCGCGGTGGTTTCATTGTTTCAATGCAGTTTTCACAAAAGCTCCACAGGAATCAAGCGGCATTGATTCACGTTTTGAGATTTATTTTCAACCCAACTAACCAGTAAAAAGGTTTACCTGTATTAGACCCAAACGTTTTTACACAAACCTGCTGCAATGTTTACTTTTTCACTTTTAAACCTGAAAAACATTGGTGGCATTGCCACTTTTCTCATCTTTCTCAAGTATGGCGTGAAAAATTTGATGGGTTGCAGGTTTTTCTTGCACTATCGAGTTTGACGATCACAAGTCAAAAATAGAGCAGTATAAGCAGCAATGTTTTGTTGAGAGAGAGATCTTGCTGCGTCGTTGATCTCAGATAATTAATTAAATGAATAATAATTTGATTAATTCGGGTGACCAACTTGGACCGTCCAAGTTGGTCACCCGAATTAATCAAATTATTATTCATTTAATTAATTATCTGAGATCAACGACGCAGCAAGATCTCTCTCTCAACAAAACATTGCTGCTTATACCGGCTGGGCACCCAAGCTGAAATGGTTGGGATCCCAAAGGGTCCCCCCGAAATTTTCCTTAGAGCATGTGCAGCCTTGAATTTATTGTGTCCTGGACAGATCTCCACATCAGGAACACGCTAAAGGTTAGTCAAAATTTTAGGGAACACATGCCCCGTCCCAAAGATATCCGATCCTGGAGATCCCAACGCCCTTTCCCTCCTCTGACTACCCTTGAGACTGACAATCTCCAGGACTTAGCAGGAGAAACAAAATTTATGGCAAACTTGGCAAAATGTTTTGCCAACTTTCATTATTCCCTCTCTTTCTACTAATTTTATGCGCTGATGTCAGGAAGGATTTTGTCAACGAAACCATGTTTTCACCTTGTGTTTATCTCTTTGACACTCCAAACTCTTGGCTCCTGTGAAGATCTTCTAAAATTTCCTAAAATTCTTTTAAAATATTCTTTAAAACTTCGGTAAAAAAGAAGAATTATTAAAAAAGTTTTTGGCAAATTAATTTCGCTCTATGTCGAGCCTCTTCAATGCCTTTGTTAAAAGATTATTCTAAAACTCAACAGCTAAAAAGGTGGGGTCAGTCTTTGTCTACTACGACCCTTGGGATTTTAAAGTAATTCCATTCCGTTTTATTATTCATTAGCCGTTCAGGTGGAACATTTTTCATTCTCACGGCTTCTGCGATCTGCCTTGTCATCGAGTCATTTCTGTATGATCCCGTAACTTTCATATTAAATAGCTGTCTTTCTTCTTCGTGTTTCTCTCTGCAGTGTCTCCACAGCACCGATCCTTCTTTTCTCCCCTCCAGGAGTTTTATATGTTCTTTTCCACGAGTATATGCATTTCTGGCGGTTTCTCCTACATATATATCTCCACATTTTTCACACTTTATCTCGTATGTGACATTATTCGTGTCACAGGCGTTCTTCCCATCCCCTCCCATGCACACCAAGCAATCTTCTCTGTCACACGACGCATGTCTTAGGGGGTCGGATCTTTGTAGCAGTCTCTTTAGTGACGTGCCTGCTTGTTCGACTATCTTAATCTTGAAACCTTGTCTTTTTACTTCGTTTTGCATCTTGTTCTTTAGTTCAGAGTTGGGTGTGACAGGGATGAATATGACGGAGTCATAGCCTCCTTTTGTATACCACTCTCTTTGTTTTCTCTTTTTCTCTTCCTCCCGCTCTTCTCTCTTCCACTCTCTGGGTCTGTACATGGGTCTTATTCCTCTCCTATCGTTATCGTTAATCTTGTTGTACGCCTTAACCGCTGATAATAGTACTTCATGTCTAAATTTCTTACTATACCCCGAGTACTGCATCTTACGCATTAGGTCATTGGCATGGTTGTTAACAACTTTTCGAGGCAAAAGCTCGCTGCAGTTGAGCAATACGCGTAGGAGCTCCTGAGTAAGCACTGTTCTTTTTGTTGCCCACGGCATGGCTGATCTAGCGTTAATGACTGATTTGGTTGACACATCTTTCTAGTAGAACTCATGTAAGATGACGTGGCTACCAGAGACATTCTGTTCAGGGTTGCTTTCTTCTATCCAAACCTTTAAATCGAGTATGGGGATTTTTCCGTCTTGGTGTTCAGACGGACAATCAACCTCTATTTGTATGGATGGGTGAATACTATTCCCTATTTCTTGTATAAGCAACATTGTTCTCTTGTCTACAGGGATGCCGGTACTACTTTGCGATTCATGTCTACTAACAATTTCACCATTCTCACAGCTCATTTGGGGTTTTGCCGCCGCTACCACTATGTTAATGTCGTCAACGTATCTTTTGTACATTCTTACTCCTAGGCATGTCAGTTTACTCTTCAGCTGCCTATCCCACCAAACCATAAACACCTGGGCAATGACACCTGTAAGCTCTAAACCAATTGGTCCACCCTCTTGTTGTAATCTCATCTCATTGTTAAATGTGTAAACATGATGTTTCATGATGAACTTAAGGGCCACACTGAGGGCTTCGGTTAACATTCTCCTCTTCTCTCTGTAATTGGGTACTCCATTAGGTCTTACCCATGGTGCAAACCTCTTCTCCTTTATGTCTTGAGTTCCACTTCCTGTCATGGTGGGTGGCCTTCCACGTTCTGACCTTCTCTTGGGGCATACACTCTCCAAACCGAGGCTACTGATCCTGCTCTGATCTACGTTAAGTGCAAGGTAGAGCCCTAACTCGTCATAATCTATGCACTCAAAAGTAGTATCGCAGCCATAGAATATCTCGCAAATCTTCTCAATGGTGAAGTCTATGTCAAGGCTGGGGTACAATGCTTTTACATCCGCTGACCCAATTATTACGTCTTCATCGCAACCTTCGTCATTCACTCTCTTTATCTCTGCCATCATTTCTTCGGTGCTCATGCAGATACTATCTTCTCTCTCTTCTATTATCTTGAGGATCATTGACATCAGGTGCGACATTCTCTGGTTGAAAGATGACTCAGCTCCGCACACCGGCCTAGAGGGTGGACCAGTTTCAGGGTCATTACACTTCTTATGATCTTTTCTGAGAGTATACAATGGCGGGAGAGGACTGTTACGGCTGATCATATTATTCCTGATCCGGCCCTCATTTCCATTGTCTTTCCCAGCTTGCAGTATTCGTGTCCACATAACAGAATGGGCATTCATCTCTTGTTCTAACTTTTTATACTGGCCTGCTGTTATGATGGTATCGTTCTTGATATGCTCCTCGCATGACCTCTTGTAATTTTCAGTGGTATCAAGCGAGAACCGTCCGGACTTATCTGTTTGAAAAACCACAACCTCGCCAGTGCGTCTCTTCTCTTTCAGCGTTTTCAGACCACTCTCTTCTTCTTTCTGGAGGTTTTGCAGGCTTTTTCTACCATTTTTAAGTTTATACTCTCCCACCGTTTCAATCAGTCTAGTTTTTAATGCCTGGAGCTTTAATTCGGTATTTTTCTCAAGGGGGCCAGGAAGGTGCACTCTTTTATTAAAAGGAAGCTCCGTCGCTCGGAGTTTAGTAAAGTTGAACGTTTTGCTCTCTACATTATAATACTGGTCATGTACTTTCTTCTGTTCTTCGCATTGCTCCTCCTCTTCATTGCTGCTCTTAGCCATAGACCACCTCAATTTACTGAGGCCTTTTTCTACTTGTACCTCGCATTTGACAGTGTCAATATCTTCGTATACAGAGAACTTAGGAGGTAAACTTAGCAAAC
The DNA here is from genome assembly GCA_949126865.1 of Montipora capitata. Taxonomy (NCBI): domain Eukaryota; kingdom Metazoa; phylum Cnidaria; class Anthozoa; order Scleractinia; family Acroporidae; genus Montipora; species Montipora capitata. Next base: position 54,025,770 of record OX421448.1, read on the forward strand.
GCTCTTCGTTCTGGTCGATGACAACACCTCCGTAGCAACGGGGTTTAGCTGTATCGTAGTAAGTCTCCGGTATCTCTTGATCTCGGACTAGAATTCCATCTATCTCGTCAGGGATGCCGTAGTGTATGTACTTCTCGCACAGGAATTTTTGTTTGGCCTTTCTCTTTTCTTTCAACTTCTGACGGCAACATCAAATTTGTTTTTCTTGCTCCCAGAGCACTTTAAATTCTTCCAACGCCGATTGGTCTTTCAAAAAGGAATTAGACTCCTTCTGTATTTTCGTATTTTGATATTTCTCCTTTCTGAGGCAACTCATCGCATCGCTGCACTTCCATCTCATTACAATTCCGACCAGCGTCTTTCTCCGTTTGTCAGGCAAACCATTACATACCGCGCGACAAAAATCTTGTCGCGCGGTATGTAATGGTTTGCCTGACAAACGGAGAAAGACGCTGGTCGGAATTGTAATGAGATGGAAGTGCAGCGATGCGATGAATTGCCTCAGAAAGGAGAAATATCAAAATACGAAAATACAGAAGGAGTCTAATTCCTTTTTGAAAGACCAATCGGCGTTGGAAGAATTTAAAGTGCTCTGGGAGCAAGAAAAACAATGTTGCCGTCAGAAGTTGAAAGAAAAGAGAAAGGCCAAACAAAAATTCCTGTGCGAGAAGTACATACACTACGGCATCCCTGACGAGATAGATGGAATTCTAGTCCGAGATCAAGAGATACCGGAGACTTACTACGATACAGCTAAACCCCGTTGCTACGGAGGTGTTGTCATCGACCAGAACGAAGAGCGTTTGCTAAGTTTACCTCCTAAGTTCTCTGTATACGAAGATATTGACACTGTCAAATGCGAGGTACAAGTAGAAAAAGGCCTCAGTAAATTGAGGTGGTCTATGGCTAAGAGCAGCAATGAAGAGGAGGAGCAATGCGAAGAACAGAAGAAAGTACATGACCAGTATTATAATGTAGAGAGCAAAACGTTCAACTTTACTAAACTCCGAGCGACGGAGCTTCCTTTTAATAAAAGAGTGCACCTTCCTGGCCCCCTTGAGAAAAATACCGAATTAAAGCTCCAGGCATTAAAAACTAGACTGATTGAAACGGTGGGAGAGTATAAACTTAAAAATGGTAGAAAAAGCCTGCAAAACCTCCAGAAAGAAGAAGAGAGTGGTCTGAAAACGCTGAAAGAGAAGAGACGCACTGGCGAGGTTGTGGTTTTTCAAACAGATAAGTCCGGACGGTTCTCGCTTGATACCACTGAAAATTACAAGAGGTCATGCGAGGAGCATATCAAGAACGATACCATCATAACAGCAGGCCAGTATAAAAAGTTAGAACAAGAGATGAATGCCCATTCTGTTATGTGGACACGAATACTGCAAGCTGGGAAAGACAATGGAAATGAGGGCCGGATCAGGAATAATATGATCAGCCGTAACAGTCCTCTCCCGCCATTGTATACTCTCAGAAAAGATCATAAGAAGTGTAATGACCCTGAAACTGGTCCACCCTCTAGGCCGGTGTGCGGAGCTGAGTCATCTTTCAACCAGAGAATGTCGCACCTGATGTCAATGATCCTCAAGATAATAGAAGAGAGAGAAGATAGTATCTGCATGAGCACCGAAGAAATGATGGCAGAGATAAAGAGAGTGAATGACGAAGGTTGCGATGAAGACGTAATAATTGGGTCAGCGGATGTAAAAGCATTGTACCCCAGCCTTGACATAGACTTCACCATTGAGAAGATTTGCGAGATATTCTATGGCTGCGATACTACTTTTGAGTGCATAGATTATGACGAGTTAGGGCTCTACCTTGCACTTAACGTAGATCAGAGCAGGATCAGTAGCCTCGGTTTGGAGAGTGTATGCCCCAAGAGAAGGTCAGAACGTGGAAGGCCACCCACCATGACAGGAAGTGGAACTCAAGACATAAAGGAGAAGAGGTTTGCACCATGGGTAAGACCTAATGGAGTACCCAATTACAGAGAGAAGAGGAGAATGTTAACCGAAGCCCTCAGTGTGGCCCTTAAGTTCATCATGAAACATCATGTTTACACATTTAACAATGAGATGAGATTACAACAAGAGGGTGGACCAATTGGTTTAGAGCTTACAGGTGTCATTGCCCAGGTGTTTATGGTTTGGTGGGATAGGCAGCTGAAGAGTAAACTGACATGCCTAGGAGTAAGAATGTACAAAAGATACGTTGACGACATTAACATAGTGGTAGCGGCGGCAAAACCCCAAATGAGCTGTGAGAATGGTGAAATTGTTAGTAGACATGAATCGCAAAGTAGTACCGGCGTCCCTGTAGACAAGAGAACAATGTTGCTTATACAAGAAATAGGGAATAGTATTCACCCATCCATACAAATAGAGGTTGATTGTCCGTCTGAACACCAAGACGGAAAAATCCCCATACTCGATTTAAAGGTTTGGATAGAAGAAAGCAACCCTGAACAGAATGTCTCTGGTAGCCACGTCATCTTACATGAGTTCTACTCGAAAGATGTGTCAACCAAATCAGTCATTAACGCTAGATCAGCCATGCCGTGGGCAACAAAAAGAACAGTGCTTACTCAGGAGCTCCTACGCGTATTGCTCAACTGCAGCGAGCTTTTGCCTCGAAAAGTTGTTAACAACCATGCCAATGACCTAATGCGTAAGATGCAGTACTCGGGGTATAGTAAGAAATTTAGACATGAAGTACTATTATCAGCGGTTAAGGCGTACAACAAGATTAACGATAACGATAAGAGAGGAATAAGACCCATGTACAGACCCAGAGAGTGGAAGAGAGAAGAGCGGGAGGAAGAGAAAAAGAGAAAACAAAGAGAGTGGTATACAAAAGGAGGCTATGACTCCGTCATATTCATCCCTGTCACACCCAACTCTGAACTAAAGAACAAGATGCAAAACGAAGTAAAAAGACAAGGTTTCAAGATTAAGATAGTCGAACAAGCAGGCACGTCACTAAAGAGACTGCTACAAAGATCCGACCCCCTAAGACATGCGTCGTGTGACAGAGAAGATTGCTTGGTGTGCATGGGAGGGGATGGGAAGAACGCCTGTGACACGAATAATGTCACATACGAGATAAAGTGTGAAAAATGTGGAGATATATATGTAGGAGAAACCGCCAGAAATGCATATACTCGTGGAAAAGAACATATAAAACTCCTGGAGGGGAGAAAAGAAGGATCGGTGCTGTGGAGACACTGCAGAGAGAAACACGAAGAAGAAAGACAGCTATTTAATATGAAAGTTACGGGATCATACAGAAATGACTCGATGACAAGGCAGATCGCAGAAGCCGTGAGAATGAAAAATGTTCCACCTGAACGGCTAATGAATAATAAAACGGAATGGAATTACTTTAAAATCCCAAGGGTCGTAGTAGACAAAGACTGACCCCACCTTTTTAGCTGTTGAGTTTTAGAATAATCTTTTAACAAAGGCATTGAAGAGGCTCGACATAGAGCGAAATTAATTTGCCAAAAACTTTTTTAATAATTCTTCTTTTTTACCGAAGTTTTAAAGAATATTTTAAAAGAATTTTAGGAAATTTTAGAAGATCTTCACAGGAGCCAAGAGTTTGGAGTGTCGAAGAGATAAACACAAGGTGAAAACATGGTTTCAACTTTCATTATAAAGTGAACACATCCATTCCCATAATATCTCCTATATCTTACAGTGCATTTCACAAAACTTTTGACAGGCGGTTTACGAAGTTCATTATGAATTCCCAAAGTTCACTTCAAAATTGGGAATTTCATTATGTAACTGTCAATCAAATGGCAAACTTTGGGAATTTCGTGCCGAACTTCGTGCAAATATGGCAAAGTAATTTCACCATTGCTCTCGGTTGTTGTTTTGAAATCAGTGCCTTCACTGTGAAAGGAAAGGCAATTCTAAGTTTTGTTGGGCAGAAAATTATTGAAAGCTGGTTAGAATGGAAAGGATCATCTCAAACAAGACAGGAACTGAGACTTCCAAAACAAACCATGGCCAAAATTGTTGATATTTTCGTTTGCAGAGGGAATATCGAAGACATCAAATGAAGAAATATGACTCAGTCAGCACGTGCTGAATGATGTAAATATTTATATCATCCAATCCCAGCATTTACAGCAGTGAAATCCAAAATAAACTGGTAGAGAATAACATTTCAGTGAATGTCCCGTCGCGTGCATCGATCAGCCGCAGCTTAAAGGAGCTAGGTCACACAATTTTAGGCAATTTCAGAACTGATCGAATGGTCATAGAATTAGCTATTAATATCAAAATAACTGTTCAAAACTATAGAAGATCTCTAACAAAATGCAGGGAAGCCAAGAAGGGACATGGATGGACAAAACTGGAGTGGATTGAAATGGATTGAATTTGGGTAAATTTGAAAAACGTCGGCCTACCTTTTTTCAAATTTATATCAGTCTATATCAAAATGTCATTTACAAAGCTGGAAAATCATTCTCAGTTGTTATGTGGCTGTGATTTTGCAAATGAAAGACTCTCGCTCTGCCAATTTGACGTTTATAGAGCTCATAATTAACAAAATTAAACAAAATTACCTAAAATAACGTGACCTAGCCCCTTTAACTTAAGATCTTGGTTTATATTCTCTCAAGAAATTCAGTGTTATTCCACAGGAATCAATGACCCTTGAAAATAAAAATATACTTTTCCAGTAGTTAGCAGCTTCCGCAGACAACGCATTTTTGTGATGCGTGTTCAGTGTTCATTCCCACGAAGTTCGGCACGAAATTCCCAAATTCGTTTCAAGTTTTCCATTTGATTGACAGTTACGTAATGAAATTCGCAAGTTCAAAACGAACTTATGAAATTTACAGTGAACTTCGCAAATGGCCTGTCAAAAGTTTTGTGAAATCCACTGTAACCTCTGACTAAACTGTTGAATAAACTTTCCAGTAACCAAGGAGATTGAGTGATTTTCATGGGAGATCAAGAGATTTATTGTGTCGATGCCAAGTAAGTGCTTAAGTTTTACCACTACATTAACAGTCTACCAGAAACAAGTTGTTTATAGAGTTAGAAATTTATTTTATCAAACGAGTTGATAAAGGTCAAATAGCCACCGTGAAAGATTTGGAAAGCTTTCCAAATCTTTCCCGGTGGCTATTTGACCTTTATCAACTCGTTTGATAAAATAAATTTCTGTTTCAATCTCCCACCAACGCAGCACCACAGTTTCTTTAGAAACTACAGTTTTTGTTTATAGAGTTACCTGTTCTTCCTGTTTCGAACATCATCCTCTCTCAAAAAGAACTGGCTTCCCAGATCTTGAGAACAAGCGATCTTGGTATCATGCAATGTAATAGACTAATAACATAAAGGTAAAAATATTTTTTACTTTAGGTTTGTACATGCACAAATTATTCTCATTATATAATTATTAGGAAAAAATTATAATAAATATAATTACACCTCACATAAACATACTGTAATTAAAACTTTCAAAAAGTACAATTTTGTACGTCAAGTTGCCTCACTTTTAATGTTGAATTATTTTAATACCTTGATGCCTGCTAGAACAATATTTTTTGCTGCAAAAAAAAAATCAGATACTGGTAAAACAACAAACATTGCGTGAATAATACTAGTTTGGATTACATAAAGCCTCAGTTCAAGGGAAAACAGCATAATTATACCATGGCATAAGTTTTGAGGTTTGTCACAATATTAATTCTGCATCCTACCTATTTCAATTCCCAGTCCACCGAGACCACTCAGAAACACACTAGATTGTGCCATCTTAATCATTGCTCCATCACCAAGCATGTAACGTTGACGACTGTTCAATAAAATACAGCAATTAAGTAGCTTTTACAGATTAGATACCCGCTGATCTCAATAAGTGTCACAACGTGCCACCTATAGCTCTTCTTCTCACCTTCAACAAGTCAAAAATTGGACCCCTAAACTCTGTTTGTTAATCAATTTAAGTAAAGATAAACTGCTGGATTTATCCCAGCCAAAAAATGCTAACCCTAACCTGCATCATGAGACCAGAGTGATTACTGCAAAAGCTAAGAAAAACAATACTGATGCTCACAAAATCAGCCCAAGTTTCCTCAAACTAAGTCAAGAATCTATGTTGTTAGAAATTTGTCGCTCACTGCTGGCTATACTCTGCCTTGATTTTAAATCTAACCCTGGTAAATAAAAGGACAAGAGACTGACTGCCGCTTACACTGATTAGCCCAGACATCTCCCTCAAAAGTTATTGAAACCCCTGTAAGGGGTTCTCCTATTCATTCTAATTCTCAAACAGGGTCAATAATTTATTCACTGAGTGAGTTTTTTATATGCCATTTAACATTATTGGACGAGGTTGAGCTACCCTGCGAGCAGAGTCTCTTTCGATCTTCCTAGATAAGTCGGGAAGAGGAAAGGTAGACTCTGCTCGCCGCCTCCACATTTCGCATTGAGCATGCGTTAAAAATTTAAATGTATTCGGTGTCAGTCATGCGTGACCTGTAGCCACAAAAGCACAAAACGAAAACAAACAGTCGGGATATTTTCCAACAACTCTGGCAAACACACGACAATCAAGGAATCATTTCATTGGAAACTCAAGATAGTCCATACTCTTAAAATATCATTTCATTTTTTTACTGAAAAATTTATAGGTTTCTGTCACACAAGTTTCTGTAACCGACACACATGGGAAAAACTCATGGGAATTCTAACAGTTAAAATTGCCACGCTGTCGTAAATTTCAAAATATTGATGACGCGTGGCGATTGATCATGCGCAAAAATTAAAAAAACAGGTTTGACAAGTCGAAACTGGACTGACTCATCCAATTCTTTGGATGAGCGGCAAATCAAAGAATGTGGAGGCGGCGAGCAGAGTCTACCTTTCCTCTTCCCGACTTATCTAGGAAGATCGAAAGAGACTCTGCTCGCAGGGTAAGGTTGAGCATGATAGCGATAATTATCAAGACCAAAGAACTTTGTGTTATCTGCTGAAGCCGAAGGCTGAGGCGGTTAACACAAACTGAGGCCTTGATATTAAATTATTGCTATCATGCTAAAATCATATACAAGAATTGCTTTTTTATGCATATTCCTGAGCTGAGTTCCGCCATGACAAAAATGATCAGACAAATTGCTGGTTAGTGTGTTAAGTGACGTCACTTCTGCATGCATAAAACTGTTGTCTGTAGGTATGACGTCATTATATAATATCTATTGCCTGTAGGTATGACGAAAGAGAAACAGAGCAAGCAAGAATTAGCTGCGTGCTTATATATAGCCAATTAAAATCGAGAAGGTGACACCAATGTTTAATAATAAGTATTATTGGTTAGGTAATATAATAAATTAATATTATTTTATCTCACCTGTACAAAGAGTCATCAATCTCAATGTCATTTGCACCAGCCATGATTATGACATAAGCCTTTTGATTGTAACAGAAAAATTACCTCCGTCTAGCCTAGTGTTCTACAGAGGAAAACCAAGCAAAATGTCAAGTTGCAGTTATCCTTCTTGCATTAGGGTTATGATTTGATATGTATTAATTTGATTTGATAGCATTTGTGTGCGACCCCACAAGCTATTCAGCTTTAAACCTTACTGTGTGAAAATATAAAGTCCCATTGAAGTTCTAGTGTAGGTGCAGACATTCCAACCCTCCCAATTTGATTGCGAGTTTCCCAATTTGATGTGTTGCCTCCTGCTTTCCTGATTTTTATCAGATTCTCCTGATTTATCATGAAATTATTCTGAACACAAGGAAAAAAATTGCTGATCTTAAGTTTTTTTTGCGATCTGCATGTAAAACATTGCGTATTGTCTTTCTAATTACCTATAATGTCTCGCCCAGTCTCTCCATTTAACACCCCGTGCTGTTCAGACTCATAATGCTAGCAGTTTTGAGATATGTCCAGGTTTGCACCTAATTAGATGCACGCGGATTTCAATAAGTGTCACAAAGTGTCCCCTTGCTCTTCTAGCCAACTTCAACATCACTTGTGTCTCAGAATACAGACAATTTATGTCACGAAGTGTCCCCCAAATGCTGCTCTTTAAGTGAAGATTAACTGCTGCATTTACCCAAAGCTAAAAATAACGCTAACCTTTACCCTTACCTTATTGTTGAAAATAGGTAGCAAATGCTTAGACTTAAAGGGACACTTTGTGTTGGATGTCAAAATTGGGCGTGCATCTAATTAGGGTCAAACCTGGACATAAGTGGCGGTTTTACTCCATTTAGCAGCTCCAAAAATGGTGGACAAGCATTGGCAAGAATAAAGACTTATAGAATACGACAAAAAATGATGTCAAAATGCAGGAAATGCCACTGGAAAGAAACTAAATTTGCAGAATTTCCTGGGGGATAACCCCAGGCTCGCACCTTCAGCGCAAAAGTTATAAACTCCCTATTTTCCTTCAAAAGGGGTTGGAATGTCTGTAGGTGGCCTAAAAGGCACATTATAAACTATTGAACAGACTATGTTGCCATTTAGGTAGAGTACCTGACTGTGAGGGTCCACCAATGCAAGGGAAGCAATTAGGCCCTTCTCACACAGAAAAAAAAATAATAAACTGCAAATCAACCTATTGTGATCCTTGACCAATAAATACACCCTTCCACGGTTTTTTACCGCCATCTTGTCTGAGGGGCAAACACAGCTAAATTTACAGTAAATGTATGGGATTTTGGCCGACTTTGAACCTATGTAGCGTCGCTAAAAAGAGACGGATTTCCAACTTTTCCCACTACTTTAAGGAAGCTATGACGTCTGTAAATTCAAATAATAAATCTTCTCATGTTGCTTCCACATTGTAATTTCGCGACAATTTGCCATGATGATTTTGGAAGGGTTTGTATGGAATCTTGAAAAATTGTTTATGGTCATTGTAGTGTGGATCTGTTCTTCATACATGTATTTCATGAAAAAAATCTCAGTATAAATGTCTTTTAAAAGACACGATCACTGTGGAGATCTGTCTCTTTTTAGCGACACGACAGCGGTTCAAAGCCGGCCAAAATCCCATACATTTACTGTAAATTTTGCCGTGGAAGGGTCTATGCAACACCAGTGGGGGGTAGGTAATGAAATTTCACCTTAAAGCCTCGACCCGGATTCATGTCATGAGGCGAGGATCGATTTTGCAAGACAGAAGAATTGAGGACTTTGAGGTAAGAAAATATAAAGGCTATGTGGGAAAACATCACTATTGCTCACTTGAAGTACTTTAAAATCTCCTCTTTATCGCAAAACTCCCGATATTCAAAAAAGGAAACATTGACATCACTGCATGGCTAGCAATATTTTAACGATCGAGATGTTTAGCTATTCCACTGGAACAGGAAGATTTGGAAATTATATAAAGGAAATATCAAATAAAACCGGGAAAGCGTTGGCAAAGAGCTTAATCTAATTTACTGACCACTTTATCCAATCCGTGAAGGAAACGAAGTCATCTGCCGGCCCAAACTGCGAAAACATACAAAGTGAAAGGAGTTGCATGACATTTGACCAACGAAGGTCTGGGGACCACCGGAAACAATTTTGGTATTTTCCCCTAAGTCGCACTAGAGGACAAAACTGTTTACTTATGTCAAAAATCTGTCATCACAATGAAAAACCAAGTGCGACCGGTTTGTCCACGGAAGGACAAAATTTGGTCACAGACGGACAAACTTCAAAGATGCCGTCGACTACCTCTGGAGCAGGCCAAACTGAAACAAATCTTGGAAAACAATAGCGAGGGTGTCTTGATTCGGAAATGATTTGACAGGTGATATGTAGCAGAGTCTCTATGCTAAAGACTTCGTGGTAAAATTGATAACGTTCTCATTTGGCAACAACATGAATCCAGGCGCGGGCGACCAATATTTTCCGTATGAAATGGGGCAACAATTTCCTCAATATCCACCAGGATGGATCTGTCCGATGCCTATCCCTTACATATTCAACGATCGAGGAACTCCCAGCCCATCTCCTTCTACCACGAGTTGTGACTCGTTGCAAGAATCCTTTCAGTTCAGCAAAGACGGCTCAATGCCGGGATCATCCCAAACTTCTTTGCGCCGTACATCTTCGTCAGCCGAGAACATTTTGAGATCCCTCGTGTCGCGGTTTGTGGATCGCAAAAAGCGAGTAAAGGCGGTTTCGCAGGAAATTGCGCGACGCTCACAGCATGGTGTGATGTTTTGTTCACATATTTTGTTCTCAAGTGCGACTGTAGCTTTCCGGACAATTTTTTTGTCACTGGCCGATTTCAAGTCAGATTTGTCCTGAACAAATTCCGAAATTGCCCTCTAGTGCGACTTGGCCCACAGTTTGACACAGTTTCCGGGCCGTAAAGATTCACGTCAAAAGGCAAATGACATGCTGCAACTTGCCATGAAGGCATGAAAATTCTGTCATTCTAACTTGTGCGTCTCTCTCCTCTTGTTAGACATCTAAATAGGCAAGAAATTAACATAAACCAGTTTCTTCAATTTTGGCAGAACGAAAATTTCCGCCTGACGTTTTTTGCCGTTTGTGGTAGACACGATAAAAACAACGTGGTTTAGCGTCTACACGGAGACAACCAAATAACGCTTTCTTTCGCGACGAACCGGGGATTTAATGCCCACTTTCACTGTAAGGAACGCGGGTTCACACACAATCGACCCTGCTGCGGCCGCTACGGCCTCGTGTACCGCACCTTTACCCGCCCTGAGCGCACCAAGCAACCGGGGCGCTGTTACATGTAAGTTAGCCTGTGTGGCAGACGTTCGAAGGGGAACGAGACACGTTTCCTCGCGCGCCGTCCTCGTTCTCCCGCCGGTTCTCCCTTCCCCTTCAAACAAGTGTGTCACACAGGCTACACGTGAGTCGACTGTATTCGCAAGCTATGATTTCGTTCACCCCACCGCTGGGCCAAATCTCAGGCTAGCTTGTTTTAATTCAATCTCGTCCCCAGAGTCCCCATAGTTTTTGTGAAAAGTTTTGATCAATTTTGACGTTAGAGGTACGCGAAAAAGTAAGAAATGTTTTTGTGATGAGCCTGCGTGGGCGTCTCAGTCTGACCACAACGTCTTACACAACAAGTTTTGTCGATTTCGCTCGGATTTGCTCGTTTTTTTCGCTCGTATTTTGTCCTTTCTAAACTTTTGGAGTTTAGGGAATTTAATAAAACAGTTATTCCATTCGCACTTGTTGGATATGAGACTGGTTATAGCCAATGCGGCGCTACGCGCCTCGTTGGCTATTTACCATCTCATATCCAACGCGCTCATGGAATAATTGTTAATGATATTTCAGGGTTAGGGTTATTTGCAGAGTTCTAGCAGAGCACATTTACAGTAATAAGTAGAAGCACCAATTCTTACAGGTTGGCCTTCAATAATTGTTGCGTATGTTTAATGTCTTGCATTTGGTATTCGGCGTTGTGACAAATGCCCCTGCCGTTAAGGGCTCCAGCCCGCCCTTCCCCTCCCCACTTAATGTTATTTTTATACGTCATACCTAAGTAGCCGAAAACTCAAGAAATTTAAAGCTTTGAACTTCCTGTTTTTCACACGTATCAGCTTTTCCGATCGTGTTGTGATGGAAGTACAAAATAACCTTTTTAGTCTAGCATGGTTTCTACCTGGTCGGATGTTTCGGCTGTTTTTGCGATATCACAGTTAGTTTTTTATATGCATACAAATTCGGGAGATCTACATTAATTTTCAGTAATTCCCAAACAGGACGGTACTTGTGACGAAAAAGAGAACTATTTTTTTGCAAAGTGGGGAGCCCATTTCATGTGCCCCTGGCTAAGTCTATTAATAATTTTCGCAAACTTTGATTATTGAGGTCAATAATTGAGTGCAAAGGTTTTAATTTGCACCCACAACTGACAGCACAAGATCAGTCAAGGGAAGAATGAGGAACGGGGAATAGGGAACGGGAAATCTTTAAAATGGATAATTCTTCTTCTCGTTCTAATAAAACTTCCATTTTTACTGTTTCTATTATTGTTGACACATTAGCCAGGCCCGTTAAATTTCAATTCCCGAGTATAAATAACTATTGTATCCCCACTACGAGGTATAATATTCGTATTTTAATGTCCCCTAGCTAGTGAACTGTAGTGATTGCTTTCAAAACTTGGACTATCAAAGGCACTGCCTTTCGAAATATCTTTGATAAATAAATAATAAATAAATTATGGCATTTATTTATAAAAGCAGCTAAAAAGGTTATGTGGCCGTGTCTATTTAATAAAAATGCTATTTACATAAAAAATACGAAGAATGACATGCTGGAAAAACTGAAAATAGTCATTCGTTACGTCAATAAAAGAAAAAGTCATCATCTCTTGAAGGCTTCATGTTTGAATCGAGCGACATTTCATTTAAAATACTAACTGATGTATTGAATTTGTTAAACTCCTTTCATACTAATGAGTCACTAACAGTACCTCTGTAGGCAATCGATTTCTTTAAAATTTCAGTTTTCGGTTGTTGCAATGAAAGTTTATTTTCACCCTCAGAGTGCAGAAGTTATTCCGTCCCTGACAAACTGAGGGGTGTTACAGACTTGATAGATTTACGAACTATGAGCTCGAGTTTGTATTTATAACGCCAACGTAGCGGGTACCACTTTGCCTTTTCCAACGGGAAACCTTCCATCACCGTTCAATAAGTATGGGTTATTGACCAAGCGTGAGGTCAAGATGGCTGGATATTGGCCAAGGTCTTTTTTTGCGTTTTTATGGACCGAGACGAAGTCGAGGTCAATAAACACGCAAAAAAAGAACGAGGCCAATATCCAGCCATCTTGACCAAACACGTTTGGTCAATAAAGGATTTATTATATGACTTAAAACACCAAAAAATGATCTTTGATCTTGCGGGACCAAGCGAGAAATCCCGAGCGGGCAGTATCGCTCCATCTTGCCCGCTCGGGTAGCCAATCAGAGCGCGCGATTTGGTTCATCTTGCCCGCTCACGGAGCTAGTCATGTAATAATAGAGATTACTTCATGGAAAGCGCGCGCGTACGGGATTTTCACACGAGTTGGTAAAGTATCTGAAATCGAACGAATGAGCGCAGCGAACGAGTGAGATTTCTGATACAAAACCAACGAGTGCGCTTCTAACTAAAAAGTTGCCTACGTTTTTATCGCGTTTGAATGAAATATCCGAGAGCCTGGGACAGGCTACTCATGTTTAACAGGAAGTATTTTTGATACAAACTGCATTCCATATATGGTAAGAACGATTCGGAAGACAATATTGGGTGCTTTCAATTAAGCCAAAATTTCCGGAAATTTCGGGCTGAAGTCAAATGGAAAGGTCCGTCCTTCGGTCCGACCGGAATATTTGGGATCACCTCTGGAGGTGGTCCTCTTTGACCGGTCGGTCCGGTCCGAACGAAACGTGCCGTTCCATTTACAAGAATTCTCGTTTCCAGTCCAATTTCACTGTAATGTAACCGAAATTTCGGTCGAAACGTAAATGGAACGCTTCGGTCCGGTTGGAAATTAACTTTTGATGAAAAATGTCGTTCCATTTTTCCTTGGTTAGTTCCACTGGTCACAGACCTGATGATCCGGCATAATGGAAAGTACCCAATAACCGACCACAAGGATTTCCTAATTAATGATTTATTCTGAAAATGAAGATTAAAACAAAGATTTTACATCGACATTCCTAGCATATTTGAGGCGTAGCACAGATAATCTTAGACCTTTGAAATTACAAAAGGACACGAAATTACATAAAAAAATAACTAATAAATGATAAGATAATAATAAACTAAAGAATAATAAACTAAAGATGTACCTGAAGGGTAGATACTCGTGACCGTAACTTTCCTTTCGCTGACCGCGTGTGTCGGGATACAAAGAACGAACAAAAAATTTTGGTTTGTTCATCCATTCATCCAGTAGCCATATCACGTTGGGCAGCCGTCACCGCCAAAAATACAAGCCTTGTAAACCGTTAAGAATAAACCGGATTGGTCTAACTGTCTTTTGTACAATGGTTTATCAGAATATGAAAAGGATTATTTAAAACACAAATGGACAAGTCACCTTTGGAGAAATGAAATACCCAAACATTAAATGGTTTATACAGTTCAGAAACTGTGTAGAGATCCTTGGTGAACTGATTTCCAAATTGCCAAATAAACCTGATGAAGGCTGGTATTGGCCAGCCGAAATCTCGTTAAAAATGCATTTTCGTTTTGTTTTATCAGTCGTGCAATAGTCTACTTGACTTTCATAAATACAAAGGAAGCCTAACAATTACATAATGAATTTCAGCCCGGGCGCAAAACGCAAGTTTCCATGAAAAAGTTTACTGAGATGGGAAAACACAATCGATGCGCGTGCTCACGTACGTTCCATTTTCAGCCCGGGCTGAAAAAATTATGGGGATTACATGGATTTTTCAGCCCGCTCGGGCTGAAACCTTCTCCATGTAATCGCCACTTTCATTTTAAGAGGATTTCTTTCAGAACCCGGGCTGAAATTCGCCATGTAATTAGGGAAGCTTCACCGGTCAACAAACAAGTTGCGATTTCATTGTTCTGTACCGGACATGTGATTCGCTGGATCTGAAAATGTTGGAATCTATTGTTTCAGCTCTGCCCTCTGATTGGTTTTCAAGCACCCTTCTGAATGAAGTTTTTTTTTTTTAACCTCAAAACATCAAAAAACAGTGTGCGAAAATTAAAAAGAAACATGCGCGTTAGCAAAATCAAAGCTGCAGATACAGGAAATATATCTGTTGTTCCAGCCACAGGAACAAAAGTCCCTTTGTTTCGACAGCCAATGAGGCTCTGGCTGGCGCATTAATAACAATAGGTGACGTCAACGATATGTTCCAATATATAACAAAGCGCAAGGGACTGAAATATAAACACGACTGAAATATAAACAGGAAACATATTTCAACAGAACCTCCATTTTAAATCTAGCTGGTTTTAACTACTTCCCGTTTTAAAGAGTCGTCATTTTAGAGATTATATTACCGCTTTGAAAGATTCCTCTTTTCAAAGTTTCCTGCTTTTAAATATTCCCTATTTGCAAGCCTCAGGCAAGCCACGAGTCATGCGAAGTGTCGTATTTAAGTCTAATTCAAATGGAGCTGATAAACAGTACCCCTTTTGAAACGGTTAAGTTTCCAATAACTGCGCGGCTCGCATGTTGACTACATCGTTCGCACAGCTCGCTGACTCGCACATTGTACAACCTTTCTGAAGATTCTGCGTTCTTCAATACCGCTAAGCCCCAGTTTCAAAGCATTGTTGTTAAATTGCTATTTATATCGGTGAGTCATTTTGTCACGCAACCGAGGAGCTATGTCAATAGGGGCGCAGTTTATTTGGAGTACCACAGCGGGGTCACCGGTGTTGTACACAAGGAGTTAAAAATTAAATTCATGCCAGGACTTTTGTATTCACAACAATCAAATCCTCGCAGTTTTTGTGTGATTTATGTAATCATAGCGAAAACAATAAAAGATAGTGTAAAAATTACCAGCTGATTATGTTTGGGATTATTTCAGAAAAGAACGTCATGTCATACCCCCTGTAAATTGGTGCCTGCGCTTGCGAAGCAAAGCAATCAGCTCTCTTCTGCGTCTCTTTACGATTCCTTCGAATGCCACATAGCTCATTAAGATTATCTTTAATCCCTAAATCGAGCAAATTAATCTTGGGGATTGCAAAACCTCATACCTATTCAATTTACTTCATACGCCTTTCTCCAAAAAAAAAACCCTTTTTCAATGTCACTAGATGAACTTCCTGTTTTGTTTTACGCAAATTGACAGTGGTAAAGACAGCTCAAGCATTTCAATCTTGAACTCTTTACCAATTGATGTGATGTATGATTGACGTGGTTACGGTGTAGTTACGTTTACGAATCCAGTCTGCAGTCTGACAAAATAGTTTCGCATGCAACTTGTTTTTAATTTATAAATTTACGCTCGCTGGACTGAAGCGGTCACGGTGTTCCGTGGTGAGCGAGCATTTCAGCTCAAGAGGAAGTCTTTGTCTCTCCAATGGAAACATCAGAACGTCGTAGAGGAGAAAAGTACATGGAGGGCTATTTAGAAGTTAAAGAATCAGCCAAGGTAATTTAATGTATTTCGTTTGTGCAGAATGCGGCTATTTCAACTGCGCAGTCGACCACACAAAACTTGAAATGTGTCAAAATGGCTTTAATTTAAGCACCTCGCTCGAGCAGTTTTGATTCCTCTTTGTCTTTGCACAATTTGATCAAGGGGAAAGAGGAAAGAATATCTTTAATTACTTGTTTCTACCGAGCACTTAAAGTAGGGGTATCGTTACAATTTATGTTTTGCGCAAATCTGTGAATTGACCTGTCCACCTTTTTTGAATGTTGATCACATTATCGCTTCTCAAAGGAAACACGAGCCACTTCTGACCATACTTTTTGCTGATATTTACTTATTAATTAACGATGCTGTATCTCACCATTGTTAAAACTATGTTAGTTGATACACAGATTCATTGAATTTGTGAAATTTTGGCGGCACGCAACAGCGATCAGGCAGACTTTGTGGAAAGAAGGTCACGGATCACGTTCGGTTTATTTTGACTCGGAGGAAAAAAGGATTATGCGAGGTCACAGCCTCCACATTTTTCAGGCTTAACTCATCGTAGATGCAATATTATCTGTCTTCTTTGGGTCAAGTCTCGTTTTCCGTTAATTCCGTGCCAAATGTCAAAAATTTGTCGGCGACATTCGTGCGGTACTGGCGATCACGACATTGAAAATTTCAGCATAAAAAGGTAAAATCGGTAAAATAATGTATTCGTATGCGTTTGCGTAGATGTGCTTACGGTGGTGTATGAATAAGTTTGAAGCTATGTAAGATTTTAAGTCATATCCATGACAAAGATATTTCGGATATTTATAACATCCAGTGAAGTTTCTGTAAGAGTAATTTGCATGAATGAATAATCTAAGCTAGGTATTAATTTCATACTTTAGGAAAAAACGACGAGTCGAAACCATGATGTATCAATTTTAACCTAGTTTTCTAAGTGCAGAATTTTCCTCCAAGGAGCATTTTCATCGTTCTCACAACGTTGTGGGAGGGGAGAGAGATAGCGATCCGGTTTAATGCTGACGTCATATACCCCCCCTCCCCCGCAAATAATTACGTGTACACGGTCAGTTCATACGGAAGTTTTCCAATCTGCAGTTTTTGCTGTTTGTGCATAGCAAACATTATCGTAATCGCTGTCAGTAACGCGGAAAGTTGTTTGACAAGCAGTCTAGGATTCTGGAAGGTTAGCAAAGGTAAAAGTTTACGTTTCGTTCCGAGCCGTTCGAATTTGGCTTTGGAATTCCGATGTTGGCATCTTGGATTTTATGTGGTCTGCCAATAGGCCAATGATGAATTTCAATTATGCTATCGCATATACCATGTTGGCTTACCTTCGTTGATGGAAATCAAGTTTTAGTGATACAGCTTAATCATCTTTCTGCACAGTGTTAAAAGGCCTAGGCCTCCATTGCAAATAAGCAATGCCAATTCCGCCGTATGTTTTTTTAGCTTCAAAACACCTTGTAGTTGATTTCCTTCTCCTACGGTCAATTAACTTAAATCAATTTGTTATCCAGTAACGCTCGGTTCTGAATCTTTTCTCTCTGCATTGCATTGTTTATTATTAGCGGCGGACAATTTATCTTTAAAAACTTGCAGTATCGGCGCTTCGTCGATTGTTACAGTAGCGCTAGAAACCGGCCGAGCAACCGATAATTAATTAGCTTTAATAAAAGAGATTTGTACTCCACTCAACAACAGTGGACTTTGATGCCATCTCTTACTATGAAGTTTTCTGTCAAATCTCTAGATTTTTCGGTGCCTTAATCTTACAGAACGCTCTCACTGAAGACGAATCGAAGGATACACTGTATCTTATAGGACGAGAACTTGTGCAAGCTGGAAAGGGTGTATTTTTAGCAACGAGTGTTACCGTGATCGAGTTTTTCAAAAGTGGAAGTCCAAGACCAGAAAATCAAGTATTTTAAAGGCGATGGTGTCTATTACTTGTTTAGTGCTAATTTGGTGTGGTACGTTTTATGATGCAATATTAGTTCTTTGTCCTCTTGTGATCTTGTATAATTTAACTTTGGACTGTGCATCGAAGAGCAATAAATTCTATTTGGCATGGTTTCAACAGGACATATTAGACGATAAACATGTTTACAATATAGTCGTCTGTAGCTAGCAAATGTGCATGGTAATGTGACGTATTCTTACTTCAAGAAAACAAAGCTGAACAGTATCAGCTCTAGCAGAATATTGCACTGCATTTTTTTCAGCTCGAATGAGCTTAATTGTTCTTTTGCCTTCTGAGCAGCTGGTGTTTCATCCTTTTTTGGTGAAAAACGGAGGAGTTAAAGTCCCATACATGAAAGATCCAGCTCCTGACAAATACCAAACTTTTCGCTGTATTTTTTTGTAGTACCCTTTGCTCAAAATTCCTTTAATTAATCTAGCAAGGTCATGCAACTACATGCTTGCAGAGATCTACCGCAACACCAGGGACTCCACGCCCTTTTCTTTGTGTAGAGTGTGTGGATTCTTCATGGCGTTAATAGTTCTTAGCTGAGAAGGCTTGGAAGTTTTACCATTTGCAGATATAATTGCAAAGGCAGCACTTTCCCTAAGTTCAACCCTCTGATCATGAGGTCCAGTTGGTCAGTTCTGAACATGAGTAATGGCGGACCGTGAAATCCAAAACTTACACTCAAAGTAAACAGCCTGTGGATAAAAATCAAAGCTCAAACTTTTTCCGGGCAGGTGTTAAGCAAACACACAAATTAAAATCTGAAGGAAAAAGACAGTGATTTTCAAATTATCACAGTACCACTTTGAGACCCTGAGTATTGTTCCAGCTGTAGTTTGAATTCGTGACCTCCCACACAGTAGTCTGAATGTCAGTCAACTGAACCAACCTGTTGGCTGTATGGTTGGACAAGTTGATGAGCCACTATCAAAGTGTGATGTGCCACATTAAACTAATTGCAAAGCTGAGAGTTAATGTCATCAAGCAGTGCTTGAAATTAAGAAAATTCCAGGTTTTCACTGTCTCAAAAGCCGGTCAAGTAAACCCGTAAATTTGGTTGCCCTGATAAATCAGGGATCGCGTTAACGCAGAAATCGTGCATTTTTACGCAAATAAAATCCAAAAAATGCATCATCGAAATTTTAATGCGTCCCAGGACGCAAGGCACTGACTTAAATAACTCACACAACTTGCTTTGATTTGTCAGTATATTCTGTTGTTTGTAAAACTGTTGGAGCGATCTGTGATCATAATTGAAGTTCTAAGAAATGGGGTTTAAAACATCTAAAAAGGTTAAAACTAAATTTTCGACCACCTTCTGCGGTCTTCTTCAGAGGAATGTACTCTGCAAGTCACTGAATGCAAATATATAGCAAAAGACGTCACTGTTCGTTGCTCCTAAGGGAGGAAACCAGTGATGCGTAAACCCTTGGAAAGGGTGCTCTTTCATTAAGAGAGTTCTTGTCCAGGAATGAATGTAACGGCTCTAGAAAAAGCCTTTGTCGGCCGGTCATATGCATATGCGTCAATATTAATTCCAAGTTGGTTACTCTCTTTTTCTCGCAGAGGGTCACCAAGATTTTGGGACCCCCAAAAAATGCTTGGGACCCCAATTTGGCCGAACATGCCGGTCCCAGGACCCAGACTGAAAAATTCTAGTGCCATCCCTGTAAATGTTTGGTTTCCCATTAGGAAACCCCCTACGATTAAATGCACGCATGTTGTATACCTGCCAACTCTCACACCTGCGGGTTGAAAACTGCAATCTCACGCCGGCTCTTGCTTGCAGGCCAATTTCTCACGCCTGATTGAAAAATGTGAGTTGTTGCTGTCTTGCTTGACACAATTTCCAAAAATATGTTAACTCTGACCCACGTAAGGAACGAAAACCATGTGTAAAATGAATAAATGACGATACCTTCCTCGTGAAAAGCACTGGGAGCGGGCTTGCGTTTATACGCGTCCTAAGACTGGGACTGGGAAATGCCAGGGCTGTTTTCGCTTTCGTTACAGTATTCAAATTTGGAAGACTTCGCACGTCTTCGGAAGACTTCGGACGTCTTTGGAAGACTTCGGACTTCTTCGGGAATCTTCGGAAATGATCGTGTCGTCTTCAAGAATCCCAGCACTCCCAGGATAAAAATCTCACGCCTATATCTCAGAAAAAGTTGGCAGGTATAATGTTGAGATGTTGGAGCTTGAGTGTCCAATAGTTCTAAGTGTGCACCTGTGTTTTTTTTTTGTGGAAGTCTGGGGGTTTTTTTTTCTGGCATTTTCAAAATCCTTTGCCAGCTACATGTTGGTTACATTGAATTTTCCTATGTAAAAATTTCGTGTAAAAGTGCCAGATATTCAAAACATGGGAAAATGCTCAA
>OX421448.1:54051221-54056221 GCA_949126865.1 Montipora capitata
ATTTCTACACAACAGACAATCTAAGAATCGCATTGGAAGATAATTTAATCGAAAACTCAGCTAAAAACTCTGAAAACCATAAGCTACGTATCAATACAAACACTTTCCTTCAAATCGCCCTACAATGCAACGCGGCCTCTTATGGTATGTCATGTATGTACAGGGTTGTCATTAGTAGCCAGTAGCCGGCTGATTTCCGCCGTCTGTCAGACCACTTTTTGCCGGCTACTTTTGCCCAAGAATGCAGGAAATTGCCTTTGTGAGCTTTGTGCTCATGATAATCTGTAGCCACCTACTTGTACTCACTCATCCATCTACTTAAAATCCTAATGACAACCCTGATGTATGAATGATGTTTACAATGTGGGCAAGTATCGCTAGCCAACGCTAAAACAGTGGACAAAAGCCATATTAGTAGTATAAGTGCTGCTCAAGGTATCGTTATGAACTGCCTTTAACTCTTTTCGCGTAGTTTAGAAGCAATAGACAAGTAAATGCTTACGATCATTTTAGTTTGTCCCGCCGACAGGTTACCGACACGTTACCGACAGGTTGCCAACAGGTCACCGCCTGTCGGCCGACTGTTGCCCAACTGTCGGCCAACAGTTGGCCAACAGTCGGCCGACTGTCGGCTGACAGTTGACTGACAGTCGGCCGACAGGTTTTTTGGGGAGCTCTTCTTCACAATTACCAATACTTCAATTATCAGTGAAATAAAATAATTATCATGTTAATATAATGGTTAACTTTTAAAAATTACCTTGATTATGAACCATTCCTTGTCATCTTTCCACTTTAGTTCCCATCTTGACATGTTCTATAAAACCAGATATCTGTGAGGTGACAGATCAGGAAATGCATAAAATGTTTGGGAAGAAACATAATTCATTTGGCAGCCATTGTAAAAAATTGTGGCGAAGCAAAAGTTCTAAGAGCTTTGACAGAGAGGTAAGGGATAGCTAACATTGTTATTAATTAGTGGGTCGATCCTTTGGAACCTGCTCTTTAAGGGCCTGTTTACAGTATACATGTATGAGGCAAGCCAGCCCGGTTAGCTATAGGCGGGCTGCCCTGCTTTGCTGAGATCTCAGCTAAATTCCCATTTTCTTTGGTAAAATCTCACTTCATTGCGGGCTGGCCTACTTGCCAAGATCCCAGTCTGAGCTGCCAAGATCTTGGCAAGCTGGGCTGAAAAATTCTCATATGAACGGTCCAGCCTGGTGTGCCAGGATGAAAAATTGTCATGATGAGTGGGTTGCCATGAAAACGCAGCCAGATTACAGGATTATTTTTGCATCTTTTGTTTTAAAATGCCATTCCATTATTGCTAGGGCTAAAATGAACCTTCATTTCATACCAAAACAAGAAAACTTACCAGTTACCCTTTGCGTGACTTTGACGGTTACAAGGCACATAAACAAATTCCTCAAATTCATCCCGGTAGACCTTACTGGAATCACCCGTTTACTGTCATCTGTGCAGTTGGTTAATGTATCTTATCAGTCTTGTTTTGATGTGTAGTATCGCAGAGTATTTTTACAATTTTTAGGATTACTCAGCGATACTACACACCAAACATCTTTTGCACTAAATTTTTGGCAAGTGAATTGTAAACAACAGAGAACGGAGCAAATGTCATCACCTACTGTAAACTAGTCAAACTGGTTCTCTACTGTGCAATAACCAAGTGTACAGTAACAAACTGCACAATATCATTGAATATTTGTACTCGTTTAGTGCATTTTCTGTACAATAACTAATACAGTTGACCCTATAATATTTGCCAAAAACCATTATGACTTGTTGCTAAAATAGAACAAAGATTACCTAATTATTATTTTATTTTGTTCCTGTTATGTCAATGACTTATGCCTCCTTTAACAAATTGATGTCAGTTTTTCATGCATCTGTCCTGTTTTTGATCATGAATTTCATCATAACATTGTCAAAGTAGCTGTGGATCCATGAGGCGATAGCCGAGTGGATCCGCAGACTACAGTACTTTGACAATGTTATGACAAAATTCATTGTCAATAACAGGACAGACGCATGAAAAACTGACATCAATTTGTTTTTTACAATAGCAAAAAGGCAGAGGAATCAAAATTAAGTCAAAACACCAGAAGAGCGCAAGACAAAAATGTGAAAAACTTCAATTTTCTTCAAGCTGACACCACCAATATTGCATCAATTTTGCATAAATTATAAATTGATGTGTCTGTCTGGTTATTGACAATAAAAATTAGCCAATGAGCGCGCAAGAATTTTGCAGTCATTGTAAAATAACTCATTGACTTGTGGGAGTGAGACTTAACAGATTTTACTCCAATGCCAGGTGATTTTACATGGGGAGTCAGTGGGTCAACAACATCTACATCTGTGACTCAAAAACTGTCGCCTTTAACCTATTGACTCCTGGGAGTGAGACGCAATACATGTAGATTTTACTCTGTCTAATGCCAGACGTACGCATTAAAGGGAAAATCTTACCTTTACTTCTTTGCTCTGAAAGCCACTCCAACAGTCATTGATCAAGCTTGGGATACGCTCCCCGATAAGCTCCCCATTAACCTCCCCGTTGAAGAGATTTGCTTGATCTTTCCTCCTGTGATGGACGATCGACTTGCTTATGCCGTATTCTCTAGCGATCTCGGAGTTATTTTTTACAGCTTCTGCTTCAGCGACTATTTTAAGTTTAAAGGCGGGGTTGCAAGGTTTCCAGTCGATTAGCTTTTTATAAAACGCTTCACTTGTACAAAGACATGTTTTCAGTGATGTCAGCAATTTTGTTTAATAATATTTGTCACCTCGATCACGATCACGTAGCTAATGTTTGTTTCTAATCTTTCGCGTTCATTTTATTGCTTTGAGTATAGTTTTTCAGTCAATGTCAGTTTGTATAAATTTTTCCAAAAATTCCATGATCGATAATAAACATCAAGACCTAAAATGGGTCTCGGCTTATAGCCAAGTATTATGCATTTACAACTCGTGTCGATCAAGTTGATTTTTTGTGTAACAAGTTTGGGGTCTCAGCTTATAGCCAAGCTCGGCTTGTAGCCAAACAAGTACCGTAACAGTAAGCTATTAACCCTCTTACCCCTAAGCTGGCCCACATTGACAAGTAAGATTGTCTGGCATTCGACAGAGTAAAATCTATGATGACCCCCTCTACTCTCTCCATTCAATGTTGACTTCATGGGGGATCTTATGCATCATTAAAACCCAGCATGGTAACTAGGAGCTTTTGGGGAGGAGAGAATTTGGCAAGTGTAGGAATTAAGGATCATGGCAGATTGGACTGTGTTCTGATACTTAATGAAAAGGGATTGGAGTTACAAAGATGTTCTTATATAAATGCTGTTTATGTTGATGTTAAATTAGACTATTTTGGTTATTTTTTCGAGTTCCTTTTTTAAGAAAAATGAATGCTTTGTGAATAATGAAGTGTGTGAGTGATTCTTTAAATTTGGGTCCTTATACAAAGGTTTTTGCTGTAATGGCAAAGTATGTGGTGCCTCTGTAATGAAGTCTGCAGTTGGTTGTCTAGTCTATTGTTCTCTGAGGAAAACAATAGTACTACATGAACTATGTATTAGGGTAACTGCAGTTACCAATCTCACAGCAAAAAAAATCAGAAGCCATTATGTGGACATTAAAGAAATCACACCCTGTTTGCAACCTTGGAAAAGATGTAGAGGATGGTGTGCACTGACGTTTATGATGGCATTGTCTGGCCTCATGTTTAATTATAAATATACTATTAGGTAGCTCTATCTAGATCAGACCCTGCAAGTTATCATTCACTGTCGGTCGTGTTTGTAGATGTGGCAACACATTCACGTTTATGGTTATGTTTATGACAGGAAAGCCGCCAGCCTGTGTCGGAGGGAACAGAAGCAACACCAGAACCTTTTTATGATACCTTTCCTGATGAAAAGCCTGCGTAAGTACATGTACAGTGTACATACAAGCATCCTCTCACAGACTGTTTCTTTTATTTTTCAATTTTAAAACTCTTTCATTCTTGAAGATGGCTTCCATTGACTAGTAAAGCATTAAATTGTTGGATTCAAAGTCTTTTTTTCAGGCCTTCTGATAGGGTGCGATGAAAAAATGCAAATTGTGCGAAATTTGCAGGGCAGATTATGCGATTAGAAAGGCCAATTATGCGACAAATATTGTAAATTACCCAATTTTTTTCTGAGCAATTTTAAGCTTGTTTTTCAAGGTTTCAGGATAAAAAAAAACACGTTTTTACTGCCCTAAAGATATTTTGAACATAAGGGAACAATAATTTTGAATCTTGATCGACATTAGTTGGGACAAGTAAAAAAAATGAGGTCTTCTGCACTATTGGTGCACCACGTTAAAAGTTGAAAGGACACAGCTAACATGCCAAATGAAGGATCAATAATTATTAATATTCCTGTATGCTACGACTTGCTTCTTACTCTTTGTTTTTGTGTTCTTTATTATATTTCTGAACAAATTTGCTAATCTGAACAAAGGGCGTGTTTGTGTTACACCAATTGGCGACTCTTTAAGAATGAGACTTGTACCAGGCCCCCCACGTGCAAAATAACACCTTGAACTTCGAATATTTACAAAATTGAAGGTAACAAAGGCTTTTTAGCCGTTTTCCAAGGTACATGTAAATCATCTTAAAAACGGCATATTTATGCAGGAACTCCTAAGAAACTTGTTGATTTATGTTTTATTTTATGAATTTTGTGCATTCTTTTCTGAATCATGTGATTTTTCGTGAATTGTGCGATCGGATGCGATTTGAGGTTGATTGTGCGAAATCGCACCATCGCGTAATATCAGAAGGCCTGTTTTTTACATCAAAATTTGTTTTAAAACTTGTGAATTTTTATTACTGGAACTTTTGAGGGAAAAACCATTCTTATGGGTGGATAGTGAAAATTACATTACTATTTATAATAATAAAAAAATTATTATTATCAAGATCCATGTTCTCTAGCTCTGATGTCCAT
>OX421448.1:54066221-54076221 GCA_949126865.1 Montipora capitata
GAGGGGAGGACTAAAGAATGAATTTCAAAAGCGAACGTTGGTAAAGAACTACTCAAAACAGGGCAAAACGTCAAACAAGGCACGTTGGCTTAAAGAACCCATGGTATCTTAGCTCACGCGACATACGGATACCGTTACTTAATTGTCGCTTATCACAAAGGGAGGGCAATGGCATCAAGTAAGATAATCTTGCCTTAAAAATCTATTTGGAAGTTTCTATTTACTGTTCTCAGGAGGTTCTGTTAGCCTGCTTAGATTACATTGTGGTTGTAGTCACTTAGTTTATAGCTGCGTATTCACCTAATTAGGTTAAGCAAACGTATTCTTAACATTAGTCCTGGGATAGAGCCTGCAGAGGTTCATGAGCAGAGACGCCACGGTATACATTGCAGTATGGGACAACTTTCACCCTCTTATCTGAGATCGGTCCAATTACACTACACCACTCCTGAGTCTGCTTTTCAGTTCAGTTACTATTTTTTAGACAGCGAGTAGTCGCTAATTTTGACGAGCAAATAAGGGACAGGAGAAATCTGTGTGTGCGCGCGAATTTCGGAAGACGCTTCCCTCGCAACGGCGCGTCCTCTGAGCTTCGCGCACGCGTGTGTATTTCTGACGCCCTTGACTCACTCGCCGAAATTAGAGGGTTTTTGCAGTCTAACGAGTTTGAGTGAGACTGACTGTTAAATAACCTGAAACCTTTGTTTTCATTTGGCATCGTTCTTTGAATAACGAGTCAGAATGCGATAGCGCTAGCTGCTGTTGTTCTTATTCCTTGACATGCAATTTAGTTGTATGCAACCTGTTGGACAGTTAGACTTGGTTCCATGTTAATCTGGTGTGAAGATTACTGAATTAAATTAACAGCAAGTGAAGATTTACGACCCAACGCTGTGACGAAGTGTCTTCATCTAGTGGTGGACATACTATCTGCTCCCTGGGTTATTCAGCAGATGAACTGCAATTGCTTGTTAGTTTTCGTTCTCTCATGTTTTTTTATTTATTTGTTTATTTTTATTTAAGAACGTCCCCCTGTGATAGGATGTGAAGACCAACAATTTACTGAGAACAGCAATGGCGCTACATCACGTGAGTTAAGATATTAGGCTGCTTGTTTCAGCTGTGCAACTTAATATCAGGCCTGCTAAAGTAAGTAACGAAAGACCTTGTATAGCATTTAACCAATAGAAAATGCTGGCCTGACGTCTAGAGTCCCAAAGTTGGCAAACGTTTCTGTTAAAAGGTGTTTATTCGAATAATTGATAATTTATGAAGAAAAACCAAGACATCCTTTCTCAATTAATGATTGTGTATCTGGTACAGAATTCTCCTGATTTGCATGCGGTTCACTTGGATTTTCTTCGTTAAGAATTTATTGGCATTTTTCTCATTAAAAGAACGTGTATTGATTGACATATCTGTTTGTTACGGTGTGGCTTTTAAAGTTTCATCGTTTATTTCATAACAGTTGTTTCCTCTTTTTAGCGAGACATCCTCATGGCTATGAAAACCTTCCTAATAAACAAAGAGGTATGTTTGTTTTTATAAGGGCTGTTTATTGGCCGTTTATAACTCACTTTTGTAATAACAATGATGATGCCGCAAGTGCGAACAAGTTAAAACCGCGATAAGTACCTACTCAACTTGGGACGGAGAGATTCAACATTTCAAAGTAGCACTCTGGATCTTGCATTCTGAGTTCGTTCACAATTATATGATAGCTCTTTGCTATTTCCAGCTACTGAAACTCTCCTTCAACACAGCAACGAGCAGGAAGACCTCAGATTCTAGTTTTTCGTCCGCCATGTTGAAATTAAATTTCGTGCCAAAGTGGCTGTCGGGAAAGCCGTACAAACCCACCAAACTTTTATGCCTCTGCGCTTGCGCGTGTGACATTACTTAAATATGGAAAGAACAGTTTTCAGTTGAATGTCGCAAGGCAAATACCAAAGTAATTACATCAACCAATCACAGCAGGTGCAAACTGCGCAGCCAATCCAAATTCGTGCCGATTCCATGTAACTTTCTCAAGCGCAGGAAAAATCGCGCGTGTAAGTCGCGATTGGTTTTGGTTTTCCGTTTCATTAGTTGATAAACTGGCGCGAGATTTATTAAGCCAGTCACTGAGCGTGGCAATTGCAAGCGCGTAACTACTTTCGACAGTCATCTGAAAACTGCTCTAATAACATTGATAGTGATAACAAATTTATACTGCGCTATTTCCAGACGGTTCCGTAGGGCCTAACAATTTGATATAAGCAATAAAAGAAATGAGAAAATACTGAAATACTTTGTGGGCCGTAAGCATTCAGCTTCGACATCAAAATTGGATTTTGTTCTCCTTTCAAAAAGATAGGTCGAGACAACGAAACCCACAAAGGTAATTTAGGAACTATGGCCGTTTTAGTCCAAGGAAAGTCCATCAATAGTTTAAAAGATAAAAGGAGAAGAAAGGAACTGTGATCTCTTAAATAGTTACAGTTAAGTTAGCAGTAGTGTTTGAAGAATGTTGTATTTTGTGGAAAAGGTTTATCTTTCCTAAGTATGATTTGTTTTATTCTCTTTTTCACAGCTCATCCGCCTTCATTGAGAAAACGTCAAACAGAACCTGTAATTCATCCATACCAGAACATACCAGCGCCTAAAAGTATGCGCACAAATAGTTCTCTTGCACGTTTATTACCTTTTTTCAGGGATATTGATACACTAAGAAAACCTATGAGAACTTAAGTAACGACGACCGCCACAAAACATATAATATCATTGGTTAAAAAAGGGAAAATAGTCGTGCTCCACCACGTGGGCTACACATTTTAGCACGTCTTGCGGTGCACTTCGTGAAAACGACGTGAAATCAGCAAATTTGGGTGTTTGACCACAACTTGAGTATACAAATGTACGTCTATTTCTAAGCCTAATTCACACGACGTACGACGCAAATGCAAACGCAATCGCAAGGAAGTTCACACGTCGAACGCAAACACAAGCACATTGAAACACGCACGCGCAATTGAGTTTTCCAAGATGGCGGACGAAGTCAACCCTAGGCGGTATGGAACGAGTATTTCACCTTCCTTCTGCGCTTGCGTTTGCATGTGCGTTGAGGTAGTTCACACGTGTATTTCCTTGTGTTTGCATTTGATTGGTACGTGTGAACCCGGCTGTACTCTCAAACCTCGCGTACCACGATTCATTCTAGGAATAATCACGAAAGACCTACGATCTTCGAAAGTTATATTTTGAGGGGATGTTTTCATAAACGTCGCCGTCGTAGACCTTAAAGTGCACTTAACTTAAAGTATTTTCTTCTGCAAAAGTGAAATGTCTTAACATATATTTTACCTTTGCTTCTCTAGATTTTACTTTTAATAGGCCTAATGAGGTACGAGAGAGTGACAAAGCTGGCAGTCATTATCCCATGACCGAGCTAGTCATAGGTATGGCTCTATTCCTTCAGTGACGTCAAGAATAAATTTACATTGCAAAAGTTCTTTTAAAATTGTAATGCAAAGTAGTTTATGACGTCATCGAAGGAATAGGCCCATGCCTCTTACTGCCTCGGCCATGGGTCAAATGATTGCCAGCATCTTTCGCTTACCTGCCTTATGAGGCAATCTAGTGAAGCAAAAGGTAAATATTGAGTGTTTTTCACGTGACGTCACGGCGGCGGAATGACGGCCCAGGCATGATGGTGTACCAAACTAAGTACTTTCTTTGGTTTTAGTAATCCAATATGGCTGCTTGTCACGTGAGTGAAAACGCTCGATACGTTTGATATTCGACTTTTGCGAGAGTAAAAATGTTGAGCTTATGTGCACTTTAAAGCAAACGTCACTTCAAAATATAACTTTGTGCTGTCACGATTATTTCACCTTGTTCACATCATACAGGTATCTTAGAACTGGATTGGTGCAAACGGTTTCGTCAAGATAGAGAATGAACGATTCACTGTTGTATGCTCAAAACCTTCAATTTGATTATTTGACGTTGTTGCTTAGCAGAGTATGACAAAGAAATGTACGGAAAAGTGTGCCGTATAGAGCGTTTTCACGTGACGTGACGTCACGTCGGCCGTGTTGGTGTACCCAACTAATTAATCCTCTGGGAATCGAGCTCTATTATCATGCAAACGTTTCGTTTGCTTCCGTGGGAAAACAAGTTTACTGATCACGTGAGTGAAAACATTCTATAGGCAACACGATTATTTTCCTCGCTTAATTGCCTTAAAGAATGATCATCCTGGTTGTCTCTGCCTAAACTCCATATTGTTTCGCAGTGTGAAAATAGAAGTTGTAATGACCGAGATGTTTGACCGGGACTGCGGAGAGCTTTAAAAATCCCTTGGGAATAATTGCGGTTTTATCCCCGCCCCCTCGTAAGGCCTTCCTCACCCTCCAGTCTTTTCGTCCCGTTTGAGATTTCAGTCTTCTAAAATATAAATCTTTGCCTTGGTTTCCTAGCTACGAAATTTGATGAGGGATTATTCTAGTCAGACTTTTTGGATGCGGCATTTTTTACACCACTCATCTTGTCGTGTACTATCTGTCGTGTATTGTCGACTTTTAGATTGGCGGACGAGAATGACTGCTAGTATTTCACGAATTTTCCATTTTGATCATGCGCACCAGAAACGATCTCGACTTCCATTGAAATCTAATGCGCATGGCAATAACTGAACCCCTTCTGGAAGTCGCTAATCGTGATATGGAATGCACGATGGTCCCATAATTGTTAGGTAGACTGTTGCAAATCCGTCTTCTTGAACTACTTTGTAACTTTACTTTGCAGCTGAATCAAATATGGCATCGCAGTCCCCCCCTTTACCTGATGAACAAGCGTCCTATGAGAAAATGGAGTGCAAGGGTTAGTTTATCACTTTGCTTTGGATCTCATTCCGTGGATCAATATGCATACTGTAAAGATGGAGCCTTGTGAAAACATTAACGTGAATGCAATTGATTCGATGGGAAATTTTTTCAAGATCGAACTGAGATTTCAACTTACCGTTCTAAAGCGTTTCCCTGTCCATGTTTCTACTGTGTGAGATTCGTCGACAATAATAAACGACAATCTTTTGTGGAAGTTATGAGACTGTCCTTTCAGCACCTTGAGAAATGCCTGGTCCAGTGCATCATCATCGTCGTTGCTTATATCATCGTCATTATCGTTGAAGTGTCAATTGTTTAAACTGTCAAGCACTAATTGAGGACATCACAATCAAATGATATGCTGCTTTTTTAAAATTTTTATTTATTTCAAATGTCGTTTTCTCAAATAAGCAGTACTTATTTGAGAAAAAGACATCGGAGTACC
Organism: Montipora capitata; assembly: GCA_949126865.1. Lineage (NCBI taxonomy): Eukaryota > Metazoa > Cnidaria > Anthozoa > Scleractinia > Acroporidae > Montipora > Montipora capitata. Next base: position 54,071,535 of record OX421448.1, read on the forward strand.
CGCTGAAAAAGCCTCTCGTCTCTGAAAAAGGACCAACGAACTCCTGAAACAAATCTGTCGCACATCGTTTGAAGATAGGTGCTGACACATCTTTTTTTGCCAACACTGCCCATGGTCAAATCACGGTCACAAGTAGCAAATGAGCTATGACGCCTTTAGAGCGGTTTTCAAATGAGTGTCGTGAAACCAAAACCAACGTAATTATTTTGGCCAATCAAAAATGACGGAGACAATCCAGTAAACCAATCAAAACTCGAACTAATTTCACGCAGCCGACACAAAGCGCGGGAAAATGTGCGCGCGCGAGCCACGATTGGTTTTGGTTTCACTTCTGATTGGTTGAAAAAGTGGCGCGAGAACTTTGAACCAATCACTGAGTGAAGTAATGCAAAACCAAAGCAATTCGCTAATTACTTTCGACACTCAATTGAAAACCGTTCCATGTGCCCCAGCTAACATTTGATTTCCTTCATATGCTAATCGTCATCGCCAACGTGGATTGTATTTATATGATTATAGGTTTCTCCAGTGATCCGAGATTTGAAGAGCCAAAACCAAGTCTACCCCCAAGGAAATCCTCTGAAACTGTCCAAACTCGTCATGGCTATGAAAATCTTCCCGATAAAGGTCTTCCTCCGATAGAGCCCACGGGAGAAGGTTATGTTAATCTACCACCAAAGCCAAGATCCCCCAGTGATGCCCCTGAACTCCCACCAAGGGCTCCAAAGCAAAGTAAGCTTGGGTATGAAAATTTACCGTCAAATCCAAGAGCTCTTCCTCAAACATTTGCGTCGTATCAGAATGTTACGCAACAAGGTATGTTCAATCAGTTATGTTCTTATCGATAGCTTTCAGCCGAGTGTTTTATTCCATGATTCCAGCGCTGCATTTGATCTCCAGACTGCGTCTAGGAGGGAGAAGGTTGGGGTTTCTAACATAGAACTCGTGTGCATCTTTTGTGTTCTGCGGACGTTCGATCAGCATGAGAATGTATATTAGCGCGCAACAAACAAAAAAAAAAACACGTACCCTTGTCTTTTCTTGTTGCGCTCTCACCTAGAAACTTTTAGTGCCGATTTACACGGTGCGATTTTGGCGCATGCGACAAGCTTACGACCGGCCTACGTAAACGACAATCGTAAACGAGTTGTAAGCCTGTCGAAAGCCTGTCGTAGGTCTGTCGTAAGCCTGTCGCGTGCGACAAAACCGTACCGTGTAAATCGTCCCTTACACTCCAATCGAGTACTAAATCGTTCGGTACTACAATCATAGACAAAAGTAGTTGAGAAGGTTATGTAAATGAACCGCATCAGAGCTGTATTTCAACCTGCTTCTGTTAAAGAGCAAAAGAAATAGTTTCACATTCTCTTATGTAGCCCCCCTTCCCCCTATTCAATGTTGGAAGGTAACTCAACAATTTCCCACTAAAACCGTTCAGTTTTGCACAACATTGAAGGTGGGGGGAGGGGAGAGAAGCAATGAAGACGTCAAAAGTGCTAACCTTCCCAACAGTTTTGTCTATGATTGTAGATCGACCGTTTCCCTAAGGGGGTTTTCAGGCCATTAAAACAAATTATTGGAATGATATTAAATATTACCACTCAGCGGAGGAGTTAAATCTGCCCTTCCCCTGATCGTAGTCAGCTTGTGATAAGCGTGGGACTTGAACCTGAAACCAGCGAATAAGAGTCCGGCGCTCCAACCACTCCTACGCTTTTTTTGCGCGCAACCAAAATTCATCAAGCCACCTCCACCCTGTTCGATCCAAACCTGCGCGCTCCACTCTCACTTGTATCAACGCCGAAAATCTGTCGCTCATTGGCCATTCCAAATTACCTTTTCTTGTTTTTAGCCTCTGCGGGGCTAAATGTTGTTGATGTTGCTCTTGCAGCCGCCAGTCGGTATCCCACTGGAAATGTTTCGCCAACAAAACGCGATCCGCCTCAGATGAAGCGGGCGTCAACCTTACCACCTCATATCCTGCAGAATACTTTGGGACAGATGAGTATAAACGAAGGACCGTACTGAGAGCAACACCAAGTAGAAATATACCACAGACATCTTATATGGTCTGAGACACATATGCCATGCCCTTGGATTGGAAATGACATGTACTTATCTTGGTTTTTCATGGCACAGGTGCCAGAAGTTATGCCTTAATATTTGAATTGAATTTTTTATTCAATTACTATAGCGTATATTTTGTATAACCGTTCTCAAATGCGCGTTACATTAATGAGCAAGGACAGAAGTAATCGTGGAAAATATTTCGTGTTGAAGGAATGGAATATGGCGCCGCCTTTAAATCGAGCCAGTGGACAGAGAGGAAAGTTTGAAGCCGGGCCAATCGCATGTATTTCTATTGCCCTCACTATTGGACCACGCCATATGCTTAATATATAGAGGATATTTCACGGCGGCGCGAACATAGGAATTTTATTTCGAGTGGTAAAATATTGTTTTTAACACGAGAAAATGAAATTCATATCTTCAAGCCACTGTGTCATGTTCTTTTTATTATATAGACACGAGTGCTTTATTCACCATTTTTCTATCTAACACCGAGCACAAACTTTATTGCAAATTCTTGCAGCTCGGTGGCAAGGAACTCCTTGAATAGTTTTAAGTTGTATGAAGTTTTATTCTTCGTGTTAGCATTTTCTTGTTTCTCAGAGAAGGATTTTACGTCAGCCGCAGAGAACTTCACGAATCTATCCCTCGCAATTTTTCACTGACTGTGTGCACAAACAACCATGCAAAGGCGGGAAATGACGTCATCAATATCCTCACTAGTGAGGATATGGAAAATACGCCACTCGGGTCCCGGATGTAGTTACGTATGAATTTTATCAGTGGTGTTTTTTCCAGTAGAACACTCCTGTCTATATAATAAAAAGGGCTTATCAAGGTTAAGTAACAAATTATTCGATGTGATATTAATGTCAGTTCTGCATAATAACAACAGCTCCGAAAAACGAAAATTCTTAATTCTTAATAATTGAGACTAATTGTGATGTCTTAATTAATTTGCGATTGAAATAGTTGATCCTGACAGATCACAACTTAAATGACTGTGTAAAATGCTAGTTTAACCAAATGAACTAACCGTGCTGTTCGCGGAGACAGACATTAGGGAGCTTAAGCACGCGCGTTTTTGAGACGCGGACGGCAACTGGAAGAGAACATTTTGCGTACCAGGGCAGTGATCTCTCCTGGAGTTTTAGACTAATCATCTCCAATGGAGAAAAGGTACTTAGCAATGTAAATGTGGTGTTAAAAGGGAAAACAGCTCACTTCCGGTTGCCGTCCGCGTCTCAAAAACGCGCGTTCTTAAGCTCCCTATTAAATAGCGCGCCCGGGTCGCTCACCTCGTAACTTGTATTAAAAGGTCGAGGTAAATTTTTAATGTATTTTTGAAAGGTTATTGTATTTTGCAGTAGCTTTGAGCCAAACTGTGTAGCATCATTGTGTATCGTCATTAAACAACCTCACAATGCCTTCATTGATAAACATGTTACTTATTATATCTCGTCTTTAAGCAACCTCGTTCGCATTGGTATCCTGTCTCATCTTGGTGTGAGAGAGAACCGTGGAAACAAGTTTGGGCTGGACCCCAAACTAATTTCTGATGAAGAACTCTGTCCTTCTGCAAACATTTCTGTTTTTGCGGTAAAACCAAAGGAAAAGGAAGAAAAAAGCTTTCATTTCCTGGCTGCCTGCCCTTTTTAACTTTCCAGGGAGCCAGGCCCCTCTCTGTTTCTATTGATACATAATTTTGCACAAGACATATTTCTACAATAAAGCTTGATGTTGCTGTCAACCTGAGTGGAAGTCAGCAGTCTTAGAGTGAAAGCTTATTTATGCACACTGTGAAGGGCTGACTCGGTTGTTGTTATAAAGGTGGCTGGTGTGGTAGGCACCAAAACAATTCACACCAGATTAGAAGAGGAACGGTTGGTTTCCACGCCCCTTCTTGGCTCCGGTAAATAACACCTACCACTTGTGGGAAGATATCGTTGACGTCATCTATTGTCATTAATGTGCCAACTAGAGCCTCATTGGTTGTCGAAACAAAGGGTCTTTTGTACCCGTGGTTGGCACGTTTGAATAACAAAAGCAATGTTTGTAAACAGATATCTTCCCTATTCACCAGTCAAAGAAGACTTTATTGAGAAACTTGCAAGTTCACGTCAGTAAAACGTTTTTAGTGATTGTTCCTGTTTATTCAATTTCATCAAAGTACTGTACCTAATAATGGAATTGGGACAGATAGTCAAAACATAAAAGTAAAATAATGAAAAAACCCACCGTTAAATTCTCGCGTTTTTAATGAATCGTTATATTTAGGGTGCGTTCGATCACGGACCCCACTCCGGAATAAGAAATATATTTTGTAACGTCTTGTTAGTTTCACGAGAGTATGTATGTTAGGTTGCATAATACTGTTGAAGTACTGTTTTTAGCGTGCTTGTAGGTGCTTGTAGGTGTCTCAAGGGGCCAGTACACTATTTAAGGGTTGTTAAGTTATGCAAGAGCCATTCGAGGCATCTCTTTCAACCCTAGTTTTTTATTTTATTTACTGTTGTAATTTTCTCTGAGTTTGCGAAACTGTAATGCTGTTTTTTTCAGCAACGCTTTACGCTCGCTGCATCAATAAACGAGATGCCCGCTCCTATTCTGTGTTTTG
>OX421448.1:54093721-54096221 GCA_949126865.1 Montipora capitata
GGCTGAAGTACAGGGAAGTATTCAGTGAGGACTCTGGCAACAAGAATAATATAATCCTTTCTCTGCTGTTCAAGCTCGGCTTTACTCAGAAGATAGTTAACATTCTCAAAGTCAGCAATGTTTGCCACAATTGGCTTTGAATCATCCAAATGGTTTGATGGAACTCTGTCGAATGTGATGTACTGAGCAATCCAATGCATGTCCGAGTTGCGATGGTTGCGAAGAATAATATTTGCCAGAACTCTAAAATCAAAGTTGTCAAAGACAACCCTGACCTCTTTACCAGACTCCACCTACAGTATATCACAATAATCGAAAACAAGGTTAAGTTAGGGCATATGGAGACCAGTATTACAATTAGTTTTCCTTTAGTTACTGGATAATAAATTCTTACTCCTAAACTAAAAAGAACATACCTTTGCTTTAATAACTGACGTCAGATTAGACCCAAGGCTATCCATTATGTTGCGGAACCTTTCCCTGGACTGTGTTATACATGCTTTATTCAATCTCTCAAAGGTCTGTTGAAAACAACATGAAAGTTTCATTAACGGGCAGGTAAAGTTAGTAATTTGAATGCATCAGGATATCATTGCACCAAGCTTCATGTAAAAACAAGTCAGTCTAGTATATGAGGGAAAATGAAGTTTGAACGGTTTTTATTCCCCCAATTTGTACTATCAATAGTTTATGTATGATGAAAGAACTAAACTTTGCAAGTGAAATTGTTAGTATTTCTTTATGTGCAAATATCTTGACTTGCAAAAACCATTTCTGATAAACTGAAGTACACCACTCTGTTCAAAGTGTACTAATTAACCCACTTTGTATATTGTGTACTAAAATGGGAGCTGCGTGATTTTAAGACAGCTAGGTTAATGGTGATAAAATTGTACAGCATATTGATAAGGAACAAAACAATATGTATATTGCCAAGAATGTAGCTATATATAGAAAGATGTGAGCTATTGTCTGACCCTTTTTGTTGCACTTCCAACACCCAGCAAAACAGCATTCATTTTTTGTATAAGAGACAGCTCTCTGCATCTAACATTCATTAGAATTCCATATGCTGTGCAAAGAGGCATTATTTGTCTTCCATCACTGCCTTTCAATTGTGGCACAGCCATGGCAACCATGAAATCCAGAACATCAGGAGCACGCTCTTTCATTTCTGTAAGGATATTATTCCAGTGAAATTGCACCAGAGATTTGTGATGTTCACTTGGGACACGGAGAACTGAAGGCTGGGCACTTTTCCTGGCACATAGGTTGGAACACTGTTTATCAACCTCCTTCAGGAACACATTTTTGATGGCATTTCTCAGTGAAGATATTCTCATAGCTGCCTCAGCAACTTCATAAGGACTGGCTAATTGGACAGCAGCAGAAACGGCCTTGGTCTCTTCTGGAGATAAAACCTTTGTCCTAATAGAAAGCTTGAGATGACATGCCTTCATTAGATATAGCATAATGATATACAAGTAGATGTGTATGTTGCAGTTAATTTTTGTTTTCAGTTAATTTCTATTTTCAACAAGTAAGTTTTTTTTAACTAGGTGATTTTATTTTTAACTAGGTAATATTTTTTTAACTAGGTAAAATTTTCAAAAACAGGGTAAACTTTTTTTCTCTGGTGCTATTGGTCAAGGCCAACAAATTTTAGTGATTAAGGTCAAATGCTCAGCTAAGTGATTTGGGTCACTGAGCACTTATTTTGAATGATTAGCTTTCATGTAAGGTTAGGGAGACTGCCTGCATTTTAGGAATTAGGGTTAAGCTTTCAATTTAGTGATTAGGGTTATGCACCATTTTATTTGAAACAGTTAGCATACCAGGAGGCGTATGACAACTGCAGACTGTCTATAAATATTGCTGATATTAAACAGTATTTAAGTCTAAGCACCCATTTGATTAGCGCTGATAAGCAGTATTGAAGTCTAAGCAACCATTTTAAAATAGTTAGCTTTCAATAACTGAGTTAGGATTAGTCTGCAGTCAGTGTACAAGTGCGAGACACCGCATTCCATGCATGGGATTGGCATGTATTGTAGTGATTGGAGTAATCAATTATCTGAAGTGTTTAGTCTAAAACAACCGTTGTCTTGGTCATTGGGTTAAGATTGGTCCCTGGTTATTGGAAGTAAAGCATTCTTTCACTTGTAGGATAAAGGGGTTATATTGTAAAGAAGCTGTGGTGCTGTGTCGGTGGGAAAGTGAAGTAAAAGTAAGGGTTTATCAAGTGAAGTTGATATGGGAAATTGATCACTGTGAAGAAATTTGAAAGCTGGCATTTTGATTGTTAGCCCTTCCTCAGAGCTAAATCCTTTTTTTGTCTTTCACATAGTAGGACTACTTTTTAAAATGAAAAAATAGTGATATTTTTTTATGATTCCTTTGGAAATATAACTTGTTTAATACAAGATTGATAAATATTTCTCTCTCAGATTTTCAATTAACAAGAGCAGTATACTACCGGAAAGTAACTACATTACAATAA
>OX421448.1:54106221-54113721 GCA_949126865.1 Montipora capitata
CAAAAAAAACCCAAACCTCAAAACATCATGTATGACCCCACCATACATTGAATACTAACCAACAAAGGTTATTAGAACTACAATGATTGAGATGAAATGAATGTACATATTTGAAGTGTGGGTTATAGAGAAATGAAAGAAGTGATCCGCACGCTTTGCAATACACTGGCATCGCAGAGTCACCTGAACTTTTCAGGTGTCTATAAAAAGTGACAAAATTGCTTATTTAATTGTGACAGAAAGTGCGAGGATCCCTTCTCTCATTTTAACTACTACAGGTATTTCAGAGTATTATTTAACAATTAGCCCGCAAGGGCTACAGGTCAATAGCCCATGAGGCGAAGCCGAATAGGCTATTGACCCGTGGCCCTTGAGGGCAAAGGGTCTAATTGTTTTAGTATCACCCAACAAGTCGGACAGAAAAGGCAATAATAAAGTTAGCAAATGCAAGTTGAAGAAATGTTTATTTGAGATTAAAACGAAAGAAAGCGCCATGCTTTTCGCTACTCAAGGACTATTACTAATACTCATCTAGTAGCGTAGCCAATTAAAATGCAGGATTTGCATTAGTCCACTTGTTGGGTGATACTAAGTACAGTTATTCCTAAAATCTGTTCACTTACTGTTTTTACTTCCAGGTAAGGTAACAAGCCATACTCGCCCCTGCAAATAAATGTATTGCTTGGCCATCAGAAAATCACTCTCTCGGATAATAAGTACATATGTACGTAACATAGAACAGTTTTCCATTCGGAAGTTTGGAGAATTTGAAAGCACTATTGTAAGGTATAGAGGACATTACAAGGCTGTGTGGGGATATGAATTTTATCTTCAAGGGCTGATAGTATCTGTCACGAGTGAGCACAGCATTTCTAAAATCCTCAACATTTGTCTCCAAATCACACAAGAGACTATTCTCATAATTATACTTTTCCCTCAGATAATGTAAAGGGCAATTTAGATTGTAAGGGTATTACAATGAATTGGATCCAAACAATGAGTCAATCAATGCGTTGGCCAACTGTCAATCTATTGTTGGCCAAGGCATCTTCAGTCAACGTGTTGGCCAACACACTGGTTGGGATTGGATTCTTTACCATTACCCATTGTAAGGATGTGATTATCCTTTTTGATACATACCAAAACAGTGGATAGCGTTAAGGGCAAGCTCCGAATATCCTTTGCTATTCACCTCCAAGCAACTCGAGCAGGATTTGCGCTAAGATCATATTTTTGTGCTATATTGTTTCATTGTTTTTAAGTATATACTAAAACAAACACCTCAGTGTTTGTGGCTAGAGGTGGATATTTTACCTTCAGTTGCCGCTTTGTAGCTCGGTAAATACCCGCCAATAGCCACAAACACTGAGGTGAATAGTTGTTCAAAATTCACACAAAATGATATGGAGTAAAAGTTGTGGCATATGCTTTCACATGTGCAAGAATTGTATCCTCTAAATTGTCCTTGACACTGGCCCATGGCCACTCAGACTGACTGAGTGATCAATACATTCCACTAAAGGTAAGCAGGACTCAAGTCTCACCAAGAGCACAATCAAAACAAAAATTCTTTTTCTACAAGTCGCCTTTTTTAAAAAAATTGGCTTGCCTTCCTAACAAAAGTATTAAAGGCATCCAAAGTAAATGGCACCCTCGAAATCTGCAGAAAGAATACATGAGCTACCTACAACATGCTGAAAAATCAGCATGAACTGAACATGTCCCAAACAATGCTGCAGTTCTATCAACATAAATAATATTATCAGCTGCCTGAAAGAAATGAGTCAAAACCTAATCATTCACTCTGGTTCTTATGGCTAAAGTATCATTTAATATTTTTTTCTTTAACAAGAATTACCATTCTCTGCCTTGCCCAGACATTTTGAAGCCGCCAAAAGGTGATTGAGGAGCCCCTGCCTCGTAACAATTCACCCTGAATGAAAAAAAAAGAAAATACATACCGGTACACAAGTTAATAGAATAGTTCAGTTATTTGTCACTCAGTTACAAAGAACAAGGGACCACAAAACAGGTAATCTAATTCGGTTGCTTTGAAAATAATTTTTTCCAGCGTGGAAAGGTTCTACCAAAATTAACTCCTGGAGAAGAAAGTATAAGTGCAGGTGTCAGAGGTCAAATAGGTGTGGATCGAGTCCCTTTCAAGGAGCAATAAAGCACCCATGATCATTCTTTTTCTAAGTACATTGTACTTTGGACAGTGTTTCAATAAGAGACCACTGCCAGGTCATAAAACCAGATGAAGAAGCATGCACACCTGGTAGAATATTATTATTTGATGTAATACTAATGACTCATAAATCATTCACCATATTACCATCAACATTACTATCACATTCATTGTCACAAAAAACTACATTGCCTTAATAAATTATTATTAATTACCAAACAGTTCCTGCCTGAAGACTGTGGGAAATGGTTGTTGCCTTGTCAATGTCCTTGGTGAATACTGCTGCAGCCAGACCATAAGTTGTATTATTTGCCCTCTCAATGACTTCATCAATATCACTAAACTTGATTATCTGCTGAACTGGGCCAAATATCTATATCCAACAAGAGGAACGAAACAAATGAAAGAAATATGGTATCACAGCATCAAACATAGCAGGCTGAAGAGTAATAAAGTTGCCTATTTCTCCATGAGAACTAAAAAATACAAGACTAAGCAAGTTATACTGTAATATGGTATATTTGAAATTTCAAGGAATTAGAAAATTCCTATTTCATAGGGTATATTATCATTCCAGATTCCTGGAGTTACCTTATTTACGCTGTTTTTCTACTGTAGCTCAAAGATTAAAATATGCCGCGTTGTTAATCGTTATTGTAATGATCTCGTCATTAAATTAGTATTTACCACGTTCAAATGAAGAAATATTTTCTCAGTGAAGGATTCAGTCCCTAGTAAGAGAACTTCGTTCACGTGTGATTTACAAATTTACTTGTGCTTGCTGTAAATTGCTTGCTATATCGCTGAAACCGATCGTCATTTTTCCACGCGCATCCTTCAACATCTCTCTCAGACAAGTCCTCACACATTTTCAAACATTTACAAAGCTCAGAATGATGTCATCAATCTTGCTCTGTGGATTGTTTCGAAATCCTTGATTCCACCCCCACTATATTTTATCTTAAACTTAAGGAGGCTATGGCATATAAATTGGGAAAAAGCCCCATTTAAATCAACAAGTCCATCACGTCAATTTGACACTTCCGTTTTAGGCTTTATACTCTTTCCAACACTTTGCAACTAACTCAAATATTTTATCTATTTTTTGTCACTTAATCATAATTAATTATGCATGTTTCGCTTGGTTGTTATATAGTCCTAACGGTTTTTACCAAATGTTCTGTAACTGACGATGATATTCATAAGATCAAAACATGTCTTATAAATTAAAAAAATGTTGTAATCTTCTTAAAAGTCATGATTTACTTTCTGCTGCTGTCTCGACCTTTTGGTTAAAGATATGTATTATATAATCATGTAGGTGAATGCTTCAACCTGGTTTTCACTTGTACAACAAGTTTACTTGCGAACTCATGCTTATTGCACAAGTGGGAACCAGGCTTAATAAATGATTTAAAAATAACATTATTAATGCTATCCCCAATAATTAATCATTGTACCTCTTGTAGTACGCTAGGAGCTTTGATACGTACGTTAATAAAGAGATTGATTGATTACAAGTGTGATATAATGTTTAAAAACAAGCAGCAGTGTTTTATCAGGTTTAAAAACATGAGGTATAGCCGAGTATTTTTAGACCCAATAAAACTGTATAATTTTATATGCTCTATATAGAGAATTCTAATGAGTGTTTTACCAGTTTTTAAGGCTCATGCACAATTATAATTAAGACGTTTTATTGGTAACCTGATAGAGTAACATGCTCATCAGTTAATGATTTTTGAAGTATCAATTTAAAGTACTGAAAAAGCAATGATTCCTATTCGCAGAGGTAAATTGGCATTGTTGAGCATTCAGAACAGGAGCACAATTAATTCTAAATTTACTTAATTGAGTATAAACTGCAAGGCCAAAAATTCCAAAATTCTGCCATTTAATGGAGGCAGTGTCTTTGACTTTGTTTTGTCCCTTTTTGGTTTTCAGTAAAACCTTCCTGTGCCCATCTAAGAAAATCTTTATTACATTTAGCTTTCAATACTTTGAAACTAAAAAACTCCTGACTGTAGGCCTTCCAGCAGTATGTGGACCATTTAAATTTAATTATTATTATATTACAGCCAATCACCTCTTCTTTAGCAATCCTCATATCATCTTTTACATCCGAAAAGACAGTTGGTTGGATGAAAAATCCCTTGTTTCCGTGCCGATAACCACCACACTCCAACTTGGCTCCTTCTTTTTTTCCACTTTCAATCAAATACAGGATTTTGTCAAATTGTTCCTTATCAACCTAAAAACAAAACTATATTAGTCTTCCGGAACAAAACTAAACTTTTCTCTTCAACTACTGGAACTTTGGACATCCTGCACGTAGGTGATATTCTTGACATAAAAATAATCATTGTTTATACTGGGTCGAGCGGGTGCCAAGGATGGACGCACAATTTTAAGCTCGCTCACTTGTGAGGTCAAGAACCCCAAAAAATGTAGTAAATATTGAGTATGTCAAAGATTAGACGGCGAAAGCGAAAGAAGTTACGCAGTTTGGGCAAGATTTACATCAACGAAAATTTAACGGAATGGAGAGCCGAACTGTTTAAAGAGGTGAGAAAAGTAAGGAAAAAATACAACAACGGCAAGGCTTGGACTATAGACGGAAAAATTTTTTTTAAACCAGACCTCACTGCTAAACCTTTAAGGATTGAATCTTATGAAGATTTAAAAACCTTACAATTCTAAGATTCTAAGATTTATTCTAGGATTTAAAAGTCCTATTATTCCTTACAATGACGAATCATTAATCTTTAGCTCTCTTAACTTTGCATACCTTTTAGTTTTAAACGTGTCAAGTTGTTGACCTCTCTTGTTAGCACTTAAGATTACAGGTTTATTGCCGATAGTTTGTTTAATTCCCAGAAGAGAATAAGTTTTTCTTTTCTTTTTTGTTGTTTTTTGTTTTTTTCTTTTTATTAGGTGATTTGCTATATTTGCTATGTCTTTGTGCCTTATCATTAACAGTTCTGCATTCCTTTTCGTCTCCTATCACACATTGTCTTTAACTATTGAGCCTTGCATTAGCTTAACAATTCTTTTTTTTTTTTTCACCAAGTAATGGCATGCAATTTAAAAGTTATCTCGCTTAATGTGCGAGGTTTAAGAAATCAAAATAAAAGGAGAGCAATCTTTTGTTATTTAAAACAGCAAAAAGGCACTATTTTTTGTTTACAAGAGACCTATTCACAACCGGATGATGAGAAAATATGGTCTGCAGAATGGGGCGGAAGAATTTTTTTCTGTCATGGGACTGTACACTCCAAGGGAGTATGTATTCTGTTAAACCCGAACTCTAGTCTTAATTTCGACGTTATTCAAGCAGATCATCAAGGCAGAATATTGATCTCAAAACTTAAAATTTGTGAGGAAATATTTTTTATTGTAAATATCTATGCACCCATTGATTATCGAGACCAAAATGAATTTATTAAAAACTTGAGTGAATTTCTCGTAAATAAGACGGACATCTCCAGGTTAATTATTGCGGGCGACTGGAATTGCACACTTACTAAAGCAGATAAAAGTGGAGGTGCAGCCTGGAAATCCACGAATTATAGAGACGCTGTTGACAATCTTATGAACGAACTGAATCTTATTGATATCTATCGAAAACTGCATCCGAAAACAAGATCTTTCACCTACGAGTCTAAAACTATTAATTTAAAATCGAGAATAGATTTTATTTTAGTCTCTCGTCCGATCTCTATGGAGGTCCAAAACGCTGAGATCCGTACGTCAGTTGCACCAGATCATAAAGCTACCTTCTTAAAGATGGATATAAGAAGTGAGCTCAAGAGAGGCCCGGGCACGTGGAAATTTAATTAATAACTCCCTCCTAGAGGATGACGATTTTATAGAACGTATTTTGTTCTGTTATCCTCAAATACACGAGAAATACACCGACGTCAAGGATAAACAGTTATTGTGGGAATTAATCAAAATGGAAATACGCATGGAAACAATTAAATATTCTAAAGAAAAAAGGATATCTCAGGATTAAAATTAAATAAGAAAAAAACAAAAGCTATGTGGATGGGTTCCATGAAGGATAGTAAGTTAAAGGTACTTGACTTTAAGACAACAAAAGAACCCATTAAAACTCTTGGGATAAATCTATCCTACAATACAAACAAATGTATTGAAGAAAACTTTCATGCAAAGATCAAGAAAATGAAAACAAGATTGAACTTATGGCTCTCAAGAGATCTTACGATATACGGCAAGTCTTTACTCGCTAAAGCTTTGGGTATATCACAGCTAGTTTATACAGCTTCCATGTTGACTGTTCCAGAATCGGTAGTTAAGACTGTTCAAGAGAATCTTTTTGCCTTTCTATGGAAAAACCGGAAAGACAAAATAAAAAGGGTAGTTTATGTATCAAACAGTAAAGAAAGGGGGAATCAATTTTGTTAATTTTCGCACGGTTATTAAAGCACTGCGCTTGGCTTGGATTGGTAGACTACTGAGCACGTCTGACGATAAATGGAAGGCAATCCCCAACTATTACTTTCGAAAACATGGAAGCCTTTTATTCCTCCTCAAATGTAATTATGATATAAAACTTTTAAACACAGGTTTGCCTCTTTTCTATCGGGAGCTTCTTCATCTTTCCAAATAGCGAATTCATTCTTTGGAATAACAAATTGATAACCGTAGATAATGCTACTTTGTTTTGGAAGTCATGGTTCAAAGAAGGAGTTGTAACAGTAAAGGATGTGCTAAACCCAGAGGGCAATTTTTTATCGCATGAAGAGTTCAGGAATAAATTTAATATTACTACAAATTATTTGCATTACTTCCAATTAATCTCAGCTATTCCATCTGACTTGAAAAGGAGGTCAGCCCAAGCGGTTATACCTGCCGCGGACCTCTCTTTGACTTCCCCATCCGTTTCATTAAATAAAACCTCTTTTGATCTTGTTGAAGCACGTTGTAAAAATTATTACCAGTTGTTTAATAACTACAGCTGCACTGTCCCAAGCGGAATTAAAAAGTGGCAGGAGAAATTCCCCAAAATATTTGTTGATTGGTTTGATAAGTTTCAAGACATATATCGCTTTACCAGGGATAACAAACTTCGTCAATTTTGTTTTCGCTTTTTGCATAGAACAGTTGTAACGAAGAGAGAACTCAAACTATTTCGTTTAGCGGATAATGATAAATGTATATATTGCTTTAATGCTGATTCAATAGAACACACAAGTTTTTATTAATTGCACGGAGTCTGTTAAACTCTATTCACAAATTATATCGTGGTTTAATCATTGCCAAGATACTGCAATAACACTCTCGAATGA
>OX421448.1:54121221-54128721 GCA_949126865.1 Montipora capitata
AATGACTCACTTTGTCACCTTCAGCCACATCGCAAATCTTTTCCTCAGTCACTGGATTAAAGGTGGGAAATGTCTTGCCACTAACGGAGTCCACATACTCATTGTTAATAAAAAGCTGTCAGTCAAAACACGAAAATTATGTTATCAACAATAAATTGAAAATCTCATTTGGCAACGAACTAAATTACCGGTACTTATAGACAGAAGGCCACCCCCATTGTATCTTATGCATAACTAAGATATTAAAGAACGAACCCAAAATTTTCAGACAAAGTCTGTAGCTGAGGACATGTTCGGGTGAAAGAGATCGAAGGGAACAAGGGCAGTGCGTACCCGTGTCTCTTACAAGATGAGTACAGTCTGTATCTCAAGGCTCATCAAAGGTGCATTTAGCACAACAGGTAGTTTTCATGTCGTTGCTGTCATGTTGGTGGACAAAAACTGTTTGTCTGCACTGACCAGCATTTGCACAGGACTAGGGTACACTACACTTTTCTGTCCCTGGGGATTGGTTGCAAACTACCCATAGAGCAAAATTGGTACACAACAGAGAAAAAAGTGGATGGTTCCCACAATTTTGAAAGAAACAAGAAAGCTTTTATCTGCTCCACGACAGGGCCACCAACACCCACAGTCCAGTCAAAGAGTGGATACAAGCAAAACTCTCCAAACAGCTTCATTTATGTACATTATGCCCCAACTTCAAAAGAATGCTTGCAGCTGTCAGAATTTTGTTCAATACATGTACGACACCCAAGATGTCATGCGTAACTTTTTGCTTGTGGGTTACTGTTTTGTCATTTATTGTCATTTCATTCAAGGCAAGTTGCTGTCTTGGTGTTATGGTTAGAAGGCCAAGCATGAGCCCAGAGCCTCAGGTCCAAGCGGGAAATCAGTTCAAAACTTAACTTGTTTGCTGATTGGACATCAATTTGAGAGAGTTTCTCATTGAATAAATAAAAAAAATTGGTTTTGAACAGCTTTGCATGGCTTCAGGCTGAGAAGAAAAGAACAGTATTCACCAAAGCCTCTGAGAAAGCTTTTTTAACATGATGAGGAAGCTTATGGAATGGTCCATGTGCTGCTGCCTCAGAATAATGGCTTTGACAACGCAACCTAAAATCTATACAATATCATTAAATTTGCCCGATAATTATGTAAAGAGCCTTCCCTGTAATCAGAATTCAAGAATTTCATGAGAGAACAGGTACCCCAAGCTCTAAAAACGTTTATGTCATGTTGTAATAAGGGTTTGTGTGGGAATTTATAAATGTGTTTAGGAGTTGAAAATGAAGAACATGAATCAAACAAAAATGCCTTACCTTGTCTTCTTGATACCTTATCAGTGTTTTTGTTTTTGTTTTCTATAATTATTATATCTCAACCAAAGTACACCACAAAAACACTGATAAGGTATCAAGAAGACATGGTAAGGCATTTTTGTTCAATTTATGTTCTTTATTTTCTACTCCTAAACGCGTTTGCAGATTCCCATGCAAATCCTAGCCTAACTAGATGCTCCATAAAGCACACACTGGGTTACCTGTGGTACCTGTTACACAAAAACAGAAGGCACTGAAATTAGTGGTATTTCAGCTAATTTATTCAAGTGGGGGGTCAATCATTAAGACCATTTGAGGGGTCACCCAGATGTCGTGCCAGCAGAGGCCCTTTGGCTCACCTTCACACGTTTAATTATTTTGTAATGTCCTGTCCCATTTTGAGGTCTTTTAGTTTTTTAAGCTTTGGTAATACATTCAGTTTGAAGATAGCAAAACACGCTCTTGAGTAAAATTCACACGTTTCTTCTTTAAATACGTAAACAGTCTGCAAATTCAAAAACTAACTGCAAATTGCCCTGACAGATGTTTTCCTGCAAGTCCCGCATGTCTTGCAGTTGCACTAAGCAAACATTTATTGCACACACTAAGGAAGGTGTGAAGATGTTGTTTCTGCTTCATAATTCCTCTTCTTTTCTGTCTAATCTGATGACAGGCCAAAACATTTTTTAGCTTTACATTTGCACCAAAAAGTACCGTAAAGGCCGGGAGTTAACAGTAAAAGACAAGCCAAAACGCTGAATCGAATTCTCATTGAAAGATTAATGACACTTGATTGTAAAAACACGAAAATTTCTGCAGTCTCTGACTTTTAAGAATGATGGGAAAGGTCATGATGTTCTGTCAAAAGGAAGAAATTGATCACGTGCTAGGCAACGACAAAGGTGCACGTGATCACCTTGTGTCAACTGAATGAACTACGGGAAAGAATGTTAATCATTCGTCGTTTTCAGAGTAAAACAACATACTTTTTAGCCAAGAAACTTCCATCAAGTTTCGGTTTTTTAATTTTGTTGCAATATTTGACTGAATATTTACATTTCATCTGTCGGGTCAGGAAGCCTTCTTTGTCAGTCATGGCACCCTTTCGCTTTTTGTCAGGGAATCGAGTGTTGGAATTCTATTAAATATTTTCTATGCATTGACTACGAGAATGCCTCTCTTAAAGATCACAAGCGTACGTAGAACAAAACGCTACAGCATTGTGGCGGAGTCAATGTGTGATTTAAAAATGAAAGGTACGTCAAGCAAATATTTAATAATCTTGTACTACAGTGTTGAGTGGAGGGGATATTTGATCTGATTTGACCAAATTTTTGGGCCCCACGGTAGGGCTTTTGACCAAAAATTCTTGTGAAAAGTCAAATGCCCCACATATGCCCGGGGTCCCCCCCCCCCCCCCCCCTCAGGCTTAACATTGATAGATGCATTAGAGCTGGGGGTACCTGTGGTGAAAAGAAGTGCCAGCTTGGTGGGTTAAAACTGGTTTGACGGGAAATTTGAACTGACGTTTCTGCATGAACTGAGGATCCGGGCTCGTGCCACCAGAGCTATTTTTCGAATCACTGAGCGTTCTCTCTGACCTTGAAAAAAAATAGACCATTTTACAGTTGTGGCTAAGTTACCAGGCCTAACAATGGAAGCGAGACGGCCGGTGACCTTGTTTTCATACAAACCTTCATGCTTTTGTAATGTTAATATGGACTAATTAGCGTTACAACAACACAATTTACATGATAAAAGCAGTGAGGTCTGTATCAATGCAAGGTCACCGGCAGCCTCGCAGCCATTCATAGGCTTGGTCGCTGAGCAAACAACTGTAAAATGGCCTATTCCTATGGTGCCCAGGATAGAACAAGGCCAGCAATCACTTTAATTTTTTTCATCTTATTCTAAATACTGAAGTAATTTGTACACACACCCTTAGTGGAGGACGAATGGGGTTAATAAAGTGAAGAACACTTCCATTGCATTCCCAAACACGTTTTGAATTTCTTTGTAATCGTTCCTGAATAAGCCCGTTAAAGGCTGTATTGTTATCTGCGCTGCCTCGATAACGATTCAAGAAAACCCTAATGACAGCTATGCAGCTCTCGATCCTTGTAACTAACCTTGGTAAACTGAATGGTTGGATTCCTTATGGGCTTAGCCATTTTGAAGCTGAACAGTTAGAGACCAAATCCCTGCATTCATTCGAGGTGCATATGAAACCTCCGTCACGTTCTCCGTCACGCGTTCTCCAAGAAACTGTAACTCAATTTCACTAGGTACGTTATGTATGGCAACATATATTGTACCGTATACCAAATCCTGCTTAGCTTACTTCAGACGTTGCTTGAAGAGCTTGGATTCCTTGGTTTGCTCGAGGTACTTAGGTTGCTTGAGATGCTTGAGTTACTTGAGGTGCTTAGATTGCTGGAGGTGCTTGGGTTTCGGTTGTTGTAAGGGTGGATTGTGCTATCGACCGGATAAATCACTATCCAGTGGATAACACCAGCAAAACCAAATATTTTAGGAATCAAGGGAACATGAAACAGTTTTGGGGATCACAGGAACAAAATGCTGTGAAAATGTGGAAAAAAAATTGAATTTAAAGACGTAAAATGCGGCCGTTGGCAAAATCAGGATCGGATCGGATTGGACCGGACCGCGCCGGACCAGACCGGATCGGATCGGATCGGATCAATAACAAAATCTCCGCCAAACGTAGACAGTCACCAGACAACGTACGTGCTGAAGAGAAGGAAAGTCGAATTCTGTGCCTTTCTCTCTCGTGTAGTCGTCTCCTCATTTATTGAGACTCGTCGTAATGTTCTTTTTTTTCAGAGGTGATCACAGATTCCGAGGCGGAATTATGAAAGATACTATGTGACGAATTGTCGTCAATAAGCGAATTGACTGCGTACGTAATGGTCTTCTTCTTCAAACATGAAAACTGACAACAATTTTTTACTTTACCACAGTCCCTGACAATTGCACAATAGCCTGATTTAGCAACAGAAAGGGAACGTCATATTCTACTCTAATATGACCTAATATGGATATTTTTGCTGCGCGCGCCATCGTCAACTGACATCCCATTCTCAATACAAAAAGACCAGAATAACAACTATTCAAAAAATTATAATACCGATAAAAATACTGCGAGCTGATTGGTCAAAAATATATCACAAGGGGTGGATAAAAATGATATCACTGGCGGGATGGCGTTTTGATCCTTTTGCTACCTCTTGGTATACCACTAAATTTTATTTAATAATTTTATATATTCGTTGCTTACCAAAACAAACCTTGTGATTATTCCAAACAAAGAAAAAACCAAGTTCAGTCAGCAAAGTTGCATGGAGGCGGGCCACTATGTGTATGTATACTACAACTACTACAGATACTACACATACTACAGCTGATATACGTACTACAGCTACTACACCTACTACACGTACTACAACCTACTACAGCCACTACACCAACTGCACATAATACAGGTACATGCATACATACATACTTAATTGACCTCTCCCCATAGGGGCTTTTCAGGGCCAATGAATCAACGAAACAACAAAACACAACAACTACAACTGTTAAGAATCCCAACTGGCCGGAGGCAAACCAGTTGGCTATTTACAAGTGCAGCTGGGAAGTTGAACCAGGGACAACCAGGAACAAATTCAACGAGTGGTCAGAGCGGGTCTTGAACCCGGGATCTCCGGATCTCAAGGCAAGCGCCCTAACCACTGGGCCACACTGCCTCCTGAACTACACTGTAGTTCAGCTGCTACAACTACTACAGCCACTACAGCCACAGTGTCAAATCCCAGTGACGCTAGGGACCACGGTCACAAGGAAGGACCCGGAAGCAACTGCAGGAGAGAAAGAGAACGTCCTTATGTGCTCCAAGGGAATTATTCTCATTTTGCCTAAGATGAGTCATCCGGCGGCATGAAGCAATACGCGTTACTGTGGGGAGGATGTAACTTCTGCTACAAAAAAGGTATGGGAACGAGCCATTCTATCAAATGACCTTCACAAAAGACACAGAGAAGGAAAGCATTGCCAAAGAAATATGCCGGCTGGGGGTCTTCACAGAGACCGTTGTGAAAAACCGCATGATCGAAATGGATGAACAAGGATTTCTCTATTATCAGTCCATTATCATCGACTATGTAGACTATGTAGACTCGCTCACCTTCAATGAAGCCAGGGAATGCGTGAGGCAAGACGACGAGCAATCCAAAACTCTCACGTGCAGAAGATCAACGTGAACAAGAAAAGGGAACCATATGAACTCGTTTATGTACTACGATGACTGAAAAGTGATAATGAAGATTTAAGGTGAGCCCTCGTCTTACTCATTGTCCTAAGGAATTCTCTGGCTAAATGGAGAAATCTGATTGGCTAATATTAGGTTGGGATTTTACAATGCGGACCATTACCATGGAAACGGTCTTTTCCGTATTTTTTTCTCTCTTCCGGGAATTCAAGTTGAGCGAAACACAAAAAAAATTTTCAAACGCGGAATTTAATTTGTTTTATCACAACAGTACAATTATAGCGAGCAAAATTTAGTTTTACATGTAAAAGGTTACCCTTCAAAGTTCGCTGATGGAAGAAGAAGATATCGAACATTCACCAAGCAGAAAATTGTCCAATCGCTAAAAGAAATGATGTACCATATAATAAACAACTTACTAATCTCACTTGCTTAGTGGGGAATATTGGCCCTCGGTCGTTTTTGTATGGACCTCCACGCTGCGCTCGGTCCGTACTGCCACGACCTCGGGCCAATATTCCCCGATACGGCGCTCACGCTCGGTTACTAAGAGGTTGATAAAGTGTTCCTCCAATAAAGAATCACGCATAGTCTATACTGATCTATACTGTACTAAATGTATTTCTTTTAGGTGTTTGATTAGGTTTCTTGGTATTAGTTCCCACTGGGATAATTAGGCCTTTATATACCACTCCTTGTGAATATCACACCACTTGACGCCGACCAGTTTACTCGAGGCTGTTTTTTCTTATATTCCTTGACTTGTAACCTGTATTCTTATTGTTCATATCGTTGTTTTACTAGCGTGTGACTTTTTTTTTATATTCCTTGGCTTGTAACCTGTATCCAGTGTGTCCCCGGTAAATAAACTCGACCATTGCTGGCGGCTTCCTCCGCTATTTGTTTGTTACTTGTCTCTTCTACTTATAATAGAAATGTTTTCTATTCGGCTGAGCGAAGCGAAAGAGAATAGAACTTTATTTAGTGAAGCCAAGTCATCTTATGACGACTTAGATGACTGTTGAAGCTACATATAACTATACCTTGCAGGCGACTCCAGGCCCACACCAAAACACGGGCGCAACTCATCCGAGAGCTTCTCTTCGCCGACGATGCTGCCCTGCTCGCCCATACGGAGACAACCCTGCAGCACATTACATCCTGCTTTGCAGAGGCTGCTGAGCTCTTCGGACTCGAGGTCAGCCTGAAGAAGACAGACGTTCTCCACCAGCTAGCACCACGGGAAGTAGACCAGAGCTGAGAGTGAGACAGAGGAGACGACGGTCCATCAGTTTACCTACATGGGGTGCAGTTTAGCTACATGGGGAAGATCGACAACCGACTGGCTTTCGGCAGACTGTACAAACGAGTCTGGAACCGCAAGCAATTGAAGAAAGGCACCACGTTTATTGTGTACAGAGCCGTCGTTCTGACCACCCCGCTCTTGTACGGCTCCGAGTCGTTGGTCAGCTATTGTCACCGCTCTAAGAAATTCTCTGTTGTCATTTCAATTAGTCACCGTACTCCAAGGGAATAAAAAAAATTCAGTCATTTTTTTTGGCCACGACTCTTTGTCTCCTTTCTTCAGCTGAAAAGAAGCTCGTTTCATCAGGGTCCAAAACAAGAATATCATCGTTATTGCACGCTTTTTGCCTCAATGGTCCAAGCGCACACTTTAAAAAACGACTAAAACACTAGCAGGGCGGGTACTTTTACCTGCCCTGACATTAGCAAGGACAAGCGCTTTGTCACTGGGCATGTTCATGGATCTTTTCCTTAAATTGCGTTTTATTGGATGCAAATCATGCGGACTTTTGCGCAGCTAGTGAAAATTATGGTTGTGTTCACCAACGATGCATCAAACGAGAATAGGTTTGGGGTCAACATCAA
>OX421448.1:54141221-54178721 GCA_949126865.1 Montipora capitata
TGTGGAGAAATGTGGGAATACACAAAAAGAAAACTGCAAGTGAAAGATGGTGCTGCTGATGATGAATGTGAGGCGAAATCAAGAGGAAGAAGACGGAGTGGCAACGATACAGTTCAGTACTTGAAGGAAAAAGGAGAGGCTGACGGCAGGGAAATGAAAGCTAAGGAGTTGGAATTCATGGGAAAAAAAGCATAATGATTCTGTGGAGATGCATAGGACGATGATGCAATCTTTGTTAAACCAACAACAGGCATAAAAGTAACAGCTACAAGGTATGCAGAGGTCTTTTCTTCAGCAGCAACAACAACAAAACATGGCCATGATGGCATTGGTTGAAAAGCTTCTTAAGAAGTAACTTAGAGTGTATGAACATTTATTTTCACAAGTTCTATTGATGACATTATTTTATTATCAAATGTTCACATTCTTATATTTATTGATCCCCGATTGCCCGATATTTACTTTTTGGGGGGTTCTTTCATTATCTCTGTTGAAGTTTTTATTTTACTACTTGTTAAGCCAACTTAAATTCCTTTAAGTGCCACGTTAGCCTTTCAATCAGCAAGTTTGTATGTTGTCGTTACAGTCTATGACTGATAAACCATTGTACACAAAACAAGGTACATTGGCTGTTTTGTTTATTGTTTTCAAGATTTGAAAATGGTACTGTTAAAAAAGATCTGATGTGCATTTTACAACCACTAGCTGGTATGGTTTTCTATACAGTTTACATTTTGAGAATCACAGAGTGGTTTCAGTTAACCTGTGAAACTGATATTAAACTTTGCTTTTAAGGTATTAGTAAACATTAAATTAATTTTATTCTAGGAAAGAAAGCTCAGTTTAAGGGTTACATGGTCTATTGCCGAAGCCAGAGGTTCAAGTGGCAAAAAAATTCATTTTATCCATTTGTTTTCTTGATTTTTTTAGACATCAGATTTTGTGTCATGGGCTACTGAAATCACTCTAAAATGATTATTATATACAAAGCACTGCCTCACTAGAGCTGTACTGGATAAAAGGATCGGACGAGAAAGGATTGTATGTAGTTCTTCTTTGCTCTGATGGAGAACAAACACTGAAAATACAAGCACTTCGTCCTTAATAATGCTTAATCTAAAGCATACGAATCATCTACAAAATAGCATGATTCACTGCTACGACAGAACGTTACCCATAGTGCATGTATAAATACTATTCTCAATGACCAAGTATAACTTAACCACAGTAAGGCACGAACACCAAAACCATGAAACAACATGGTAACCGAATAGTACTAAATAGTGCAAAAATATCCCTTTTTTTCACCAATTGATTTGTGCTATTTTACTCCGTTTAATATGTTTTCTTACTTTTTAATGTCTGGGCTCTATTACCCTTTTTCCTAAAGTTTTTCTTTGCAATTAGTACAGTTAGACTTCTCATGCATTGTTCACTTGCAATATAAATAAAGTATTGATACAGTGTTGGAGGTTGTAAATCAAAGAATATAGAACATGAATTTGAATACAGACAAGTTCATTTCTAATTAGGGCACCTACTACGTACATTTTGCCTACTTTGGCTAAGCCCAATTTTAAGGTTCTTCTTAAAATCTAAGAACTTAAAATAATTAAGAATGTCTCCAAATAACCACTCGACTGCAACTCTCACTGCACTCGTGGACTTGTTGTAAGCCTGGAGGTGAAGTCTTAGAGGATAAGCAGGATCTCCAAAAATACACAATGGTTGTCCAGTCGAGGAAAATGCGAATTGCCGAAGATCATCGAGGAGTTTCGAGTCCGCCAGCATTGCAGCGTCATGCCTTTTTCCTTCTACGACGTCACGAAAATAGTGTAATTTTAGTGTAGTATAAAATATGGTGTGAGTTTAAATCATAAGAGAACTGCAGACAGAAAACCAGCTCATAGTAACCTACCTACAGGACCATACAAGTGACCAATAAGGCCATTAAGCAGAGCCACAGACTGAGATTGGAATTTCAGCGAGTGAACTCTTTTGTGGCCGTTGTAGACCATGCGTTGGCAGATATTTGGTCTGCAAATGGGAATAACTGTTCCATCTACAAATCCAACACAATTATTCAGCATTTCTCCTTTGCCAGATACAACATCAGCACATAGTTGTAGTTGTGCTGAGCTTAGCATGTTGTTATTCCATTGGGTTATCCGTGTCCATGGTTGCTGTACATCCACTCTAAAACCGTGTTACTTATCATGATGCATAATTACCCTAGGGACTGACCTCCCAAAAATCAATACCATGTCCGAATATCGATATGGATAGGCAAACCTACGAATTAAGAAGGATACATATTCCCTCTAGTCTAGGCCATCGTATATTGTGCCCAGCTCACACTCAAATACATCTGGGACTTGAAGGGCGTTCAAAAGAAGAGGAAAATCTGGCTTTAGGACCCGAAATAGGGCTTTGCATGCGTCTTCATCTACAGCACCGAGTCGAAACTTCTCGTAATCTTTGTGATTGAAGACTAAGTTATCAGATTGATTCGCTTCGTAAAGCAGTAACAATTCATCATCATTGATGTAGCCGAGATCATGGCTTAGAAGGAATATATTCCTGGTGTTTTTCAACGAAGGGATTTTTATTTCTTTGATTGTTTTGAAACAGAAAAAGACAGAAATGAAGAATCCGCGTGGTGTTGTCGGGCGCACCGGTTCTTAATGTCGCATTTCCCGCCGTTTTATACACAACTTCTCCCCAGTTTCAGCTCGGCCGTCGCGTCGTCACAGGTAAAGACGGAACGCGCGCGCGTAAGCCACACGAAAAACCTTAAATAACAATGACCACAACCAGGTTTTCTGAGCCCGCGAGACTGAGCACCCCCAGCAAACCATTGTTTTAACGAAAACCGCTGGTCAGCAACCTGGTTCTGGTCATTGCTGTCTAAGGTCTTCCAAGCCACACACGCAGTTCTAAAAGCTGCTCGCGTCAGCTCACGATTCAAAGTGGGTCACCAGAAATAAACAAATACCGCTAATTTCGCTCATTTTTCTTCTAATTCCTATACATATGGAATGTAAATAACTATCTTCTGTTCACGAAAACTACGAAATTTGTACACACACGGTTTAATGGTCACTTAAATCCGTCTGTGTTGGCCTGTAGCTTCACTCGTGCGTGCACTCGAATGAGCGGGTGACGCATGCGTAAATGCCGATCTTGTAACCCCCTCATTTTTCCTGATTTTGCAACTTTACTCGCTTATATCTCTGCTTCCGGACGGTGAATTTTTTCATTTTTTTCATGTTAGCTTAGATTAATTTAAAACGTTTGTCTGTAAAATTAAAAAAATTCTGTAGGTGAAAAAAGAAATTAGCGACACATTTCAAAAGACTTTCTTTTCTGAAAAACTTACCTACAGATTTTGTTGAATTTTAAATATTTTAAAGATTATTTCTAACATAATCTGGTAAAGTTGAATAGGAAGATTTCGCCGTCCCGTTTTTTTCAAAAAAGACTATGTATCTTGATTTTAAGGCTCAAAGAAATGGTTTATATTGTTGCCATGGTAACGTTATTTTGGATACTTAAAGACTATCTGTCTACCGAGATGCTTTACGCGCCTTTGTTTATCTTTTCATTCAGTGTGAAGTAACTTGTGGGAAAGAAATAAGCGACAAAAAGCTACAAAGGAATACTGGAAAAACTGCCTAGTCGACTAAAAAATATATTTGCAGTGAATGAAGCGCCGCTGCGGCTCTTGGACGTATAACATGTTATCGGGTCAGTTTCGGATTGATTTTGTCACCTCACGCGGCTCGCGTCGCGCAATAAATTTGTACAAAACAAATTTCAATAAAGTATATTCAATACTTATCACCTTGTTGGTAAAAGTACTCATTTGTCTTGTCTTTAACAATAAAAAAAACATGCTTTTCATTGAATATACTCTTCCTGGCAAATTTGTTCCCTATAAAGGCTCCGCTGCAACAAATTGGGTACCGTTCAATTCGGGAATATTTTCAGGAATGCTTAGTACGGAATATATTTTCTCCCAACTAGCCGTCAATATAATGTGGTATTGCCGTCTCAAAATCGCAATTTGTTTTTAGTATGTCACGGTATCTCAATGAATCGATTTGGGCTCTCAGTGATCTCGAACATATACTGCCTTTAGCGGCTCTGATCAGGTCGTGGTATTTTCTTGAATTGATTGCCGGTCCTACTGCTCAGTCCTCCAACCCACGTTGAAAAGCGGATTGCTCTTAACGACAAAATATCTCGTCCCTAATAAACTATGATAATGTAGCTGTAATAAGCACTGAGTAAGAACAAATCCCGATGGATGTCTACGATAACGAATGATTTAAAGAAGGAAAAACGCACTGAGGGAGAAATGGAGGTTTCATATCATACGAAACCTCCGTGTCTGCGCACGGTGCATCTTTAATACCCTAGCCAAATTTTGTCTTGATATGATTACCCTGACTGTATCTAAAAACAGAATATGTTTATTTGTTTGAAAAGAGGAGAAACTATTTCGATCCTTCTTAAAGTCCCTATTTTGGGACAGTTGAAACGGCCGATTCAACTGATCGAGGAAAATGTTTCATCAAAACTTCAAATCGCGATTTTTATGGACAGCCAGATAAACAAAGTTGCCTCACCTACTATTTTCTGCATTGTCCTGAGTGATTTGATGGGTTTTTGGGACGCTTCGATTTCCTCTTCAGATCCCACGCGACGTCACATACAATATGAGCCATTTCCGAGTTGCTGTTTGTCTCGGTTTCGAAGTGAGTCTTGGTGCTCAACTATTGTAAGGGAAATGACTCAGAGTTTGACTTGCATAAGAATACGCAACTAATTTCCATTTGAATGGTTGCGCACCAGGACTCGCTTTGAAACTGAGGCATGCAGCAACTCGGAAATGGGCTATTAGCCGAATTTCTGCCAATTCCAAAGGTCGCTAGTCTCCCAGCCTTGGGCATGTAGAAAGTCGATAAGTTTGCTAGCATCGTGCCAAAAATCATCCCATTTACAGGGCTGCGCAACCTCAAAATCCTGCTCGATTTTCAAGCCTCGTCTGCCATATGATCCGGACAGAACTCATCCATCATTGGAATTTGATCAAATCAAAGTAACCAATCAAAAAGCGCAGATCTATAATTTTGTCCCTCTTGGGGAAAATCTGTGCTTTTTGATTGGTGCTGTACATAAAATGAATTTTCGAAAAGAAACATCACGATTTGAAGTTTTTGTGAAACATTTCCCTCGATCTGTTGAATCGGCCGTTACAACTGTCTCGAAATAAAGTGACGTCACGCGCTCTCACATCCTAAAGGTTGTCTGCCTGTGTGAAAACCAGCCTCCTCCTACTGAAATAATGACATCTGCTTCCAGGAAAAGAATTCTCCATGATGAAAAACACCGTGGGGAACAGCACTTGCAAACCAACAAATATGCCCGTCCATTTAACTGGGATCTTCTTGACTCTCTCAGTGTCGGGTATGCTCACATCGGCGCTGGGAAATTCACTGATCTTTCTCGCCGTCTACAAAGCAAGATCTCTGAGGACACCTGCAAACTATTTACTGATGAGCCTGTCATTCGCGAGCCTGCTGTTTATACCAGTTTTAGCGAGTTATGCCGTTTCTCTAACGAAGACCAAATGTGATCCATTAATACCAAACCTGTGCCAATGGACTTCACTGGTGGATTTGGCGTTGTTCTGTGTGGTCATGGCTCATTTGGCGGTAATTTCCTTGGATCGTTTGTTGGCTATAAAGTCCATGAGGTATGTAACGAGAGTTATGAATTTACAAGACTTCGTTTAGCGAGAGTAGACATACAAGATATCTTTAAAAATTACCTCCACGAGCGCGCGTCCCCACGCGTGGGGACGAAGAGCGTTGCGTGACTTCATCCCAAGCGGCTGCAGAGGAGACTACAATCTTGGACAGAATAAAATGGAACAGAAATGCCGCTTCCCCCCAAATCAAGGATGAAGCCGCGTGAAGGCCAAAACGCGTCATTTTTGGGGGGAGGGGTGGTCTCAATTTTCCATTTAATTTGTCCAAGATTGTCTATGGAGTCTATCAACGTCACAAAATCAAGATTTGGTCAATTAAGAGGTCGTATGTCAACACATTAATCACCCGAAACCACTGGCCTCTGACGCAGTCACGCTCGTCGCTAGTGTTGCTATGTTGAGATACTACATGGAAGATATTTTAAGAGATGAGGAGGGTATAAAAGGCTTACCTAAAATGAAGCTTTGACAGTACGATCAAAAATAAGGGTATAACTACGTAGAATTGAAGAAAAAAAAATGCCATCGAGAAAAAGAATACCCGAGGAAACAAAAGTAAGTGTTAGAGTTCTCAAACCCTTTACTGATCTTACTCTGGAAGCTTTTCAGGGGAGTTACTCGATAAAACTATAGGGTCTATCTAGGGTCGCATCGCTGAGATTAAACGAAGCAATGGCAAAAGACTCAAGAATTAAAGTGGCGCTTTTAAAGCTTTGTAGAGCACTTGAATGGTTTTATACGATATCAAAACGTTTAGGCACGATTCACGAGACTTCTTAACGTCTGTTTTGAGACGCTTTTCAACGGTTAAGCACGGTTAACAAGCAATGGAAAAAGTGTCGTGCCCATCAACACTTTTGTGAACCTAAATCATGCTCTATTTTTCAGCATTGAAAAATAAGAAGATAGATCAGGTAAATACCGCCAACAAATTTAAGGGAGCGCAAACGCATTACTTAAAAATTCAATAGGCTTATGCGTTTGGTATGGTTTGCGCAGGGATGCAAAGTATAAATGTAGGTAGGTTGGATGGCTGGATGGAGTTGATAGTCTGTGGTAGAAGGTTCGAATCCTCCTTACATCCGGTTTCTTTCTTCTTTTTTTTTCCAATAGTTTGGATTCTCTTTTTTTTTATTGTTTGCAATTTCTTTTCTCATTTTATAGGCCTCCTGCTTTAAACGTAAATATAGCTTATGAAAATAATTACAGTCCACTTTCAGGTATTCGAGGTGTAAATTTTTTATTCATCCAGCACCTTTTCTGAAATTAATCACTTAATAAATAAATGAATGAATAAACTGAATGAGCAATTAAGCCCATAAAGTCACGATGTCCAAGAAATTCTTATGAGTATGTTTCACATCCTAGGGATTCAATATTTCCCACGTTGCAGTAATATTATATATACAATAATAACGATTCTCTAATTAAAGGACATAGGAGTAATTGAAATAATTTCACCGTATTGAGTTCTTCACCGAGGACGATTGTTTGTCCGGAAAAATGCTGAGATCAGCTTGTCAAAAAGTCAGTAGCTCCTCACTTTGGATGGCTCTAATTTCTGGGGATGGAAGTTGAATATATAAATAAATGGACCTCGGTTATTCATTATTCTTTGAGTGTTTTGTTTCATGAAAGCTTTCAGATTCACTTTCACTGATCTATGAATACCGCTAAAGTAACGCTACTTTTCGTTATGTTCTGACAAACTCATCTCGAATTTTCGAGCAGATATATACCAACCATTTCGCTCTTTAAAATTTCCCGCGCAATCATTACCGAAGCCGTCAATTCGTGTTTCGCTGCATTTTTAACAATTTAACGTCGATCGTGACATGCTTTTCAACACGTATTATTTTTTCTTAATTAGACACAAAAGGTACATTAATAGCTAGCGTGAAATGCCACTTGCATTTTGTTTTTTTCAGTGTCGCCCGACTTAGTTTATGTTTTGAATGGGAGGTGTGCTCTCGGATGATCTAACTTTTGAGCGTACGAGAGCAGCTTTCGTGTCGTGATTACCCCATATATACTACTGGTAACGCCAAGCAAAGACAATCTTGGACAAAATAAAATGATACAGAAATGCCCCCTTCCCCCCAAATCAAGGATGAAGCCGCGTGAAGGCCAAAACGCCATTTTCCCATCACTTATTTGGGGGGGAGGGGTGGTCTCAAATTTCCATTTAATTTGTCCAAGATTGTAGCGTTGGATGCGATAGCGAATGAGGCGCGAGTTGGCTATAATCACCTGTCTAACAAGCGCGGGTGATTTTTTTTTTTTCAGTAAAAACGCCCCAAAATTATGGGTTAGTCTTCCATACTTTATTTTGTAAAAACAAAAAAAAAACTGATGCGTACAATTACTGGCATTTGTAGAACATGGTATAATTAATCATTATTGAATTCTCAACCTCGATTAATACATTTCTCGTGTTCTGATTGGCTCACTCAATCTCGGTTATCAGCTCATATACCTTAGTTTGACCTAACCGCAATTATCATTATAATTAATATGATTAATACGGTAAATGATTGCGCTAAGCGTTGCTAACCTAAAGGTTTTTTTTCGCAGGAAAGCGAAATAAAGCAAAAAAAAGCGTTTTTTGCGGAAAGTTTTGATCAATCCCGACGTTTAGAAGTACGCGAAAAGGCAAGAAATGTTTTTGTGATGAGCCTGCGTCTGTCTGACCACAACGTCTTACACAACATCGCATCCGTTCTCATCATGTTTTTTAGATTTCGCTAGGATTTGCTCGCTTTTTTCGCCGGAATTTCGTACTTTCTAAACTTTTGGTAAAACAATTATTCCATATGCGTTTGTTGGATATACAATACAATACAATACAATACAATACAATACATACTTATTAAATTGACCGCTCCTCATAGGGGCTTTTCAGGGCCAATGAAACACAATCAATGAAACAACAGAACACAACAACTACAACTGATAACCATGATGCTTCACTATTTCAGATACGAAGCTTTGGTGACCAAAAACCGAACGCAAGCCTTGATAATCTTCCTCTGGATTATAGGTACGCTGGAGGCAGTATTTCCAAATATTCTTCAAGTCCTGATTGATAGCAGAAGGGGTACGGCTTTACTTGAGTTGTTTCGTGGCTGCATCCAAAACAACAGAATTCCCGGTAAAAAAGCAGTAGCAATGGTGGTACCTCATTTCCTGTTTTTGATGTCACTCGCCGTCTTCGTGCCCAGCGGAATCATGCTGGTCACGCACGCGTGGATTTTCAAAATCTCCACCGAGCAAAACAGACGAATCCGCGCAGTGCAAGACGCCATGGGTCTAAAACGCCTCAGTGAAATACGCGCCGCCAAGACAGTCGCGATTATCGTGTTTTCAGCGTTAGCGTGTTTCACTCCACTCCTTGTGGTGAAGTTTATCATTACGTTTGAGCCACCTCTCGGCAAAAGGCTTGATCCAAGTATATTCAATGTCAAATATATTCTTTTCCCGAGTCTTAAAATTCTCACCATGTTGGCCATATGTGTGAACCCACTGATTTACGCTTTGAAAAGCAGGCCCTTCAAGGAAGCGTTTAAACGTATTTTCCAAAATGTGGGCATTTCAGTTTCTAAAGGCAACGATTTCGAGCCAAAAATCAGAAAACTTGGCGATGCTTGTACTCCAAACTGACACTTTTTCGGAACTTTATTGCAAAAGAAGTTTAGAGACAGCTGAAAATGGATCGTTAAGCGGTAACATTCTCCGCAAAACAGGCATTTGGCCATTTCTCATTATTACTGCTGTTCTTAGAGGCCTTGTACGCCACCTTCGCACAGGTGAGATAAGATGAGTAACAAGCAACGGGTTTGGAAAATGAACGACAAAGGTGAATATAAATTGACATACAAGTGCAAATCCGTTGTTTCCCAAATAAACCAGTCGCGACCGAAGGGGGTTGTTTCTAAAGAAACTGTGGTGCTGCGTCGGTGGGGAAGTAGTGTATAAAATTTGGTTTTATCAACGGAGTTGATAATGTAAATTGACCACCGTGCAGAGATTCTAAAAGCTGACGTTTCGAGCGTTAGCGCTTCGTCAGAGAGAGCCTACTGTTTTGAAGCATCGCATGAAGTGACGCAGTTGGTTCAGTGAACAGCGGGACTACCACACGGGAGCCTGCTAGTTCGATACATAACACAACTAACACGCGAGGTCTTAAAATAACTAAGGAGAAAGGGTTGCCTCTGTGATGTCAACCTTCTCGGATTATATCAACGATTAGTAAGCCCCGTCTAACAAGTCAACCCTGTTGTGTTTAAAATTCTGGGGTACGTTGAAGAGGACTACACACACTTTTTGCAAACAAAAGGCAACAGAGTTCTCGGCGTTATTTTTTTCCTTCATCTCTCCAACAAATACGGCTGGCTTGGCGTGTATCAGGCCACCTTACCAGAAACAGCTCTCAGTCAAAAGAGAGGACGTTACAAAAGATCTTTATTCTGTTACAAAATTAGTGAGACGAAGAAGGCTTGCTTTGGTGGTGACACCGGACACAACCCCCCAAAGGTCCGAGTGCCGCTATGGAAACCCAATGTAAGGAGAATGGCTAGTCGCCCTGCTACTATCACCTTGAAGAACGTTCTCGAGGACGAAAATGGATTGGGAATAGATGATCTCCTCACAGGCACAGAAAAATAGAGGGAGCCGCTCCCTCTATGGGGAAGAGCCATGTAACGTATTAATCGTAACGTATGTAACGTATTAATGTAACGTATTAATCGTGTACTTCAGATGACGACTAATTAATTGATCAAATAACAGTATTAGCTGTTTTTATACTAAGTCGGTTAGTTGGTCTTTGAAGACGCAATAAACGTTTTAGATTATCCAGATTCATAATGCGTCTCTCAGTCGCCCCGTCTTAAAAGACGCATTAAAATAAATTGTCCACAGTCGTCCGGATGCGTTATGCGTCTCTACTACAAAAAAGGCCACTGTAGCTGTACATGAGAGGAAAATGAGAGGCACGCGAAATAAGTTGGACAACCGCGCAACGCCAAAGCAGTGCAGATTAACGCTAAAGCAATACCGATCAACATGAAATTGTCATTCGGTCATTTAATAGTGTTCAATTCAAAACATAATCAAATTGTTGACACATCAAAATTTGAAGAATTTCTTAAAGGCGACGTGTTATATTAACTAGAAGGAGAGAAGCAATACCAACAAATGGATCAACCACTTCTGCACTGGACAAAACTACTGCTGTTTTGTTTGAAATTTGACACTGGCGTGGGAAGAATTTCACTTAATATAGAGAAATTCTGTGATAAAGAGAAACGAAAACAAGTCCTCATGAGTAATTATTTGCAAAAGCACGGTGAGTTTCCTTCAGAGGTTCGGTTGCACCTTTAAGTATAAGGTATATTCAAAAGTATATTTGAGACATTTAGCACCGCCTTCACGGTTAGCATCGAGCTGAAATTTCGTTTCGCCAAAACTGAAAGAAACTTGATCGATTTTATAGCACAATTGCTAACCGATTTTGAGGTCCGTACTCTAACTAACGGATCGAGTTTTGTCCCGCTGATTTATGGCCGAAGCGCAATAAACTAGAGAAAACGAGGTCAGTAAGACGTTTATTATATCTCTGGGGTAATAAGGCATCCCGGAAAGGAAAGTAGTTGATATCAACCGAAACGTTCAACTGTCACAAATGATTAGCATGCGTAAAATCTGAAAAACGAATAAATCTTATTGGCTTTTTGAAGTAGTTGCTTACAAGATTCAAGTAGTTTCACAAGTCTACTTCAGATAAACAATATGAAAAACTTGCTAAAAAATGTTGCATCAAAATTTTAAATTTAGCGGTCCGTACTGTAGAGAATACGGCCTGTTAAAATAGCCAATCATGTGCGCGTTAGCCGTTTCACGTAAAAGCAATCCTAAAGCTTTCTATTTCAAACATCAACTACATTCGAATGGTTATTTGAAGTGCGGGTTATTGACGAAAAGTAGGAGTGATCCTCGACCTTAACAAATTGACCAGTTCCCAACTGAGCAGCTTCATAGCTCAGTCGGTAGAGAATCGCACAGGCATCGCAGAGGTCAAGGGTTCGTATTCCGTTGAAGCAGCCTGAATGTTTCAGGTGTCTGTAAAGAGACAATTGCTTAAATTGTCCAGTTAAATGCGAGGATAACCTCTACCATTCATCAACTTTATTTGGTAACAAATATTAGCGATCATGTAGAAAACGATGTTTCGAGGTCGTCTTGACTACATTTTCGAGTCATTCAAATAACGGTCGGTTGAATCGAAAATGAATTAAGTTAAGTGTTTGTGTTGTTCGTCAGCAAACGAATCAGCGTGCGCACCCTATAGTGTTTTATGATAACGCTTCGTACAAACACAAATTTTCAATTTCGACTCAAAACGACCGTTCTAAATGCAACAGTAGAGACCTTAATATCTAAGACGGCGACGGGAGCGAAAACGTCATTTAATAGTGCTAGTTTATGTTTCTTAAAGTGTTTCGTGATTATTCCAGTTTGACTATCCAAACTATACAGGAACTGAATTGCGATAAAGACTATTGAAACTAAGAAAGAAAATCAAAGATTTGCCCTTGTGCGCTCGCGTCTTCCTTAGAACTTGAGATTTGGTCATTTCATGTTGCAGATTGGTGGACAATGGGAAGAAATGTACAAAGTTTAAAGCGCACGTGCGCAGCCACTGTTTTGCTCCGTCATTAAATGCTATTGTTTGGTGGCGTTCTCGATGACGTCGCCGTCGTAGAATCTTAAGGTGCCTTAAGGTGCAGGGATGGCGCAGTGGTGAGAGCACTCGCCTCCCACCAGTGTTGCCCGGGTTCGATTCCCGGACTCGGCGTCATATGTGGGTTGAGTTTGTTGGTTTTCTATTCTGCACCGAAAGGTTTTCTCCGGGTACTCCGGTTTCCCCTCTCCTCAAAAACCAACATTTGACTTGATTTACTTTCATTGTTAATTTCAGTTTACAGTGTCCCCAATTAGCGCTCCAGCGCTAGAACGACTAGACACTTAAATAAAGTTCCTTTCCTCTCCTTTCCTTTCCTTTCACAAAGGTTGCTTCACACAGTGACATAAGCACAAGCATAACGATGTTCACAGTTGTAACAAAAGCATTAGAAAAGCGAAATACGCAAGCCCAGTGATCTCCAAAATCAGAGTTGGCGGAGTAGGACTGGGAACGATTCACTTGAATTCCCGCTGACATCAAAGATAGTTAATTCCGTGGGCTTACGCTCGTGCTTCTGCTTAACTAACGAATTCTTGGTTTTCACTCACATGATCAACAGCCATATTTTTCGACGAAAAAAAAAAAGAAAATGTTTGCATAATAATAGAGTTCGATTCCCGGAGGATTGGGTCGGGACACCAACATAACCGCCGTTTTTTTGTTTGGGGACACCAACATGGCGGCCGTGACGTCACGTAAAAACCAAGAATTGTTTGCACACAAATTAACGAGACAATAGCATAGACATAAGCACGAGTAATGAATCATGGTTTGGTCAAACTCGGTTTCCGTTGCTTTTGCATATGTCAGTGTTAAGACCTAAGAAAAACTTAAATGAGTTTCAAACTTACCACGAGAGCCAGATAAAACAACCCAAGATACGAAGCAATGCCAACGGCAAGGAACAAGTCGAATACTGCTGGCTTCACTCTACGAAAAACAAAAAAATAAATACCTTTCTTGTTTAACCATACCAAAAAATCGTTAATTAACTTCCTCTGAAAGAGCGCAATGGCCGAAGCAGGATATAATTAAGACCATCACCAAAATAATCCAAACAAGACCAACACCGATCAGTTAGTTGGCTTGGTTTAAAAAGCATTAGCCCTAGTTATTCAAAGAAACGATTGAGGTAATCCTGGATCACTTTAGACTTGAATTGCAGTTTATTTACTGATCAAAGAAAAGTTTCCACCAGGCTTCAGTTTTGACGCAGACTTTTTTCCTTCAGCGTAAAATCACATTGTTAGGGCTTCATGTAGCGATTCTCTTCCTTATAACACACACACGGCAGTAGGTCTTCCAGTAATCGTTGTTACCGCCTGCCTCCATTAGTCTTTGCTGTTTACTGGTAGCCCAAATCGTAAAAATAGCTTACTTAGGGTAACGCTATCTTCCAGAAATGAGTAAATCAATAATTAATTCGTAAACTTAAAGCCAACTGACCATTTAAAGACATCAGCGAGAGTAGGTCAAGTAATTCGACTCTCACTTTGTACAAAACTAAATGATATTCAGTAGCTAGTTAATTAGTAATTAGTTCGTGATTGTGTGTCTATTTGTAAACCACTTAAAAGGGAATTAATTGTTATTGTCTTGTAAAGAGAGTCCAAACATTGCACGCAGAATTTTTTCCGAGTACCCAAAGTCACTTTCGGAAAAATTTCTCTTTAATAACATTCGTGTTTTGTGTCGTTTCCGTTGCCGTAATAGTCATCGTTGCTTAAATTCCCCACTGTTCCAGTGGGTGGTA
Source organism: Montipora capitata (assembly GCA_949126865.1). Lineage (NCBI taxonomy): Eukaryota > Metazoa > Cnidaria > Anthozoa > Scleractinia > Acroporidae > Montipora > Montipora capitata. Next base: position 54,155,496 of record OX421448.1, read on the forward strand.
CCTCAACCACATATTTATACTTAATCACACAAAGAAAATAAAGGACAAAGAGAATACAATTTTAAACGACTAAATCCAGTAAGAATAATACCTTCTATATTTTAAGGCACCTTACATCATAATTCAATAGGATGCCTGAACTCCGATGCTTCCTGGAAAATGAAAAACCAAGCACCCAGCGCGAAGTCGTTATTTTTAAAAATACAGTATCAAGGCGTGAAGGCAATCAATTTATTGCACCTTTCAATTACAACTTTCAATCCAATTTTTAAAGCACCTTTCTTTTTTTAATTATAAAGATCTAATAATAATTGACGTGATCGTTCAACTTGAACATGAGATCATTATTGTGGTCACTGAATGAAACAAAGTCATGAAAGAAGGATGTTTTCATAACAATGGACGTTTTCACACTACATGTAGAAGACGAACAAATCGTCCTATGGTTTGGTCGACTAATGTGAATTTAAGACGACCAATGCGGCTAGCGTTATCTACCGTAAATTCATAAAAGACGGACAATGCACCGACAGACTGGATAAGTTTGAGAGCATTAAGACTGGCACTAGGCATGGCTTGGTTACCTTATCTTTCCTCCCGCCATTTCGTAACCTTCCTAGAAACCATCGCTTTAACGCTAGTTTCATATCCCCGCCGAGGTTAATTTGTCAATTTATTCGTCTAACGTGAATTTAAGTTGGACTTCGGTCGACTTGTTCGTCTGCACGGACAAATCGCCTTCAAAAAATAATATTCCAACACGGAGGTTGGATGGTGCCTACTATTGCTATTGCACATACGTTCTGCGCATCTCGAGATACTTGGGTGGTGCTTACTAATGCAGGGATATTTTTGCGTGGTTTAAAATTATGCAGACCGCTTTGCATTGAGAATTTTTTTTCAAAACGGCGATGCAAATTAATTTGTGACGTCGCCGGTATAGAACCCATTCCCCTTCATTGCTCGGTTATGGGTCAAAGTGTGACCACTTCTCCCGTCTTTCAAAGCCAATGAAAAAGTGGAATTTCAATCATAAGGGTTCTGAAAACAACCCGATGTATTTGGGACGATTTCGGAAAATAAATCAAGTGGAAAAGTGTGTTGAGATGATCGACACTTTAAAGTCTAAGCCTTCGCAACATGTACCTATTTCCAACAACAGGGCAAGGGTAAAGGTGAGCGTTATTTTTAGCTTTGGGTAAATGGGGACACTTTAAAAACCATTACAATCCCAACAATTTGCTCGATGTATAAAATCTTTCTTTCGTTACAAGGACCATATTAATCGTTCACAACAATCCAGAGTTATTTACAGAGCAAATTGTTGAGATTGTAATGGTTTTTACATCCGTAAAACTAAACGGCGGCTTCACGATAGAAAAACCGAACATTTTAAGGCCCTAGCTAAAAATGACAATACTTCAGCCATTGCTGACCACGTCAAGGCCACTGGACATAACATCAAGTGGGATCATTTTGATATTTTAGCGAAGGGCAAAACAGACTATCATTGTAAAATAAAAGAGACCTTCTTTACTCAAGAGCTTGAGCCAGCCTTCAACGTCAACGTCGGAAGTGAAAAGCTGATGCTTTATTAATCTTTTCTGTTTTTATTATTATTATATATTTTACTGTTAAGTATTTGCTTAATCTAGGTTCCAGTTCCCTCATCCGCTTTGTTATATATAAATAGCTGTTTTAAATTTCAACGGTTACTTTTGAAAATGTATGTAGAGCACATACGAAGTCAAGTCATAATCAAAATGAACAAGTTCAATATGTTTATCACTGCTGTTTGTGTCTTATTTTTCATCAAACTACGATGGCCCAAGAACAAAAGTATTTAGCCATCGTCTTTTTCTCGTATTTCTTAAACCAAACGTTTAAGTCATTCATCGTAACTCGATGATGTTATCAAAAATGTTATCTAAAAAAAATTTCACACGAGTATGCTTGTTCCCAAAGGGAAAAGTTCATCATTTCAAAGATTGCTCTTACTTCAATAGATTTACATGTAATAGACCAATTTCGATATATTAAAATTCAGTCCGAAACAAAAGGCATCATCTCGGACTAAATTTTAATATATCGAAATTGGTCTATTGTATAGATTGTTTACTAATTATCTTTGAAAAATGCGCGGTTACCCCCAATTTTCTTTTTGGATTTCAATAACAATTGTTAAGATCAGCTTTTCCCGCATATTCATAAACCGCGTAAAATACTTTTGAATTATTATGCACCGTCCCTAAATAATACAACACCATAGAGTTGCTTTCTATATCGACCCAATGAAATTAGAGGTTATAATTAATGTTTTTTTGCCACGTTGCTGTTGTCCTGGACTGCTGCTGTACGAGGCAACAAATCGAAACTCAGCTGTTTAAATTAACGAAATGATAGAGCTACTTTCATGACTTTGAAAAATAAACGTAAAAACAGAACGAAAACGAAAATGCAACAAAATGAAATGGCTTAACGAACAAAAGCAAGCGAGCGAGAATTTTCATTGGCTTAGCGAACGCGACTGCAAACAACGTCATCTCTCCGTGGAACTTTCTGGAAAGCGATCGGCATTTCGCTTTGACGTCAGTTGAAATTGAGTAATGTGATTGGGCAATCGAACTGTTTACTGCCCATATTAGGAGTTTCCTTGGCGGGAATAAGCCTGGAGAGGCTCTGTTTTAATCTTGCCAAACATTGGTCTGTGAGACAAACTGCTAACACTTTTTCAAGCTCATACGAAAGTAGCTCTATATGAAATGAATCACATATTGAATTGCGGATATGAAATCAAGTAATAAAGGCTATAATCCTTGAAGATTGCTGCGAGGATCATTCATAGCCTTACTTGATTTCATATCCGCAGTTCATTATATGATTCATTTCGTTCGTTGATTCATTCATGAACTCACAAATGTGTAGCCCCCAACACCAGTGGCTTCATGATAGCTCAGTTTGTAAGAGCGTCGCACCGGTATCTCGAGGTCACGGGGTTAAAACACAGTTGGAGTCCTGAAATTCTTCAGGCTTCTTTACGCAATTGCTTAAATTTCGTTAACTGCGAGAATCACAGCCTTACTTGAAATCAGCTGTTTCTCGACGTCCTCGCTATCTTCAAGCGCTCTCCGCAGACTATCATAATTCTTCGATATGGAAGTTCTCCAGGCAACATACGCATGCGCATCAAGAACCAAAGGGCAATATCTGCGCTTAATATATGACTAGCTCCGTGAGCGGGCAAGATGAACCAAATCCCGCGCTGCGATTGGCTACCCCGAGCAGGCAAGATGGCGCTATCTTTTATCCCATATAATGAATCCTTCGACATCGTCTCGGTCCGCGGTAAACACGCAAAAAAAGAACTTATAGCCAATATCCAGCCATCTTGACCGAAGCTTAGTCAATAAACCCATATATAGTGCATTCCGCGCACGTTTGAAGTTTCTCGACCGCTGGTTGAAAGGGAACCAATACTCAGGGTACGAAATTGCTAAGAGGGCTGTGTGCACCTGTGCAGTTGTCATTTTGCATATCGCAAATTTCACCTAATGGATATTCAAGGAAAAATTTCGTCTTCTCGAATTTTGTCGTCGATTTAGGCATTTCAGCAGATCCCAAAGAAGGTAAGAAATATTAAAAGGATTTAAAAAATTGTATTGAACTATCCTTTACACACAGCTAAACAAATATAATGCAGATATTAAAAAAGAAAGTGACGTTGAGGATTGTAGGAAAAAAATTCAGAAGGATATCATATGGCAAAGATTCGCAAATATTTGAAACCTACCGTATGAATGAATAGTCTTGATTTTCTCAAAATGACTAAAACATCGGTTTTTTTCTCAAAAATAAATGAACAAATAGAGGACAGAATTAACGAAAAGGGCGTGGAAGAAAGAGCATCGCGGCAAAGCCATCGGAAAAGGTAGCTAAGCCATTTTGTTGAACGTTTTGCAACTTAAATAAGATTGTTCACTGAACCGGCTATGTTAAAGAAACCTTCAAAGCAAATTACCACTTTAACAAGCCGAACATTACCGTGTTAATAACTGAAATGATTTTTCAGCATTCATGACCGATAACAAAATGATTCAAGGAAAACCCAAGAACTCCCAGGTGCACTAACCAAATAGCGTGCAAAAGAACAAATATTAATTTCAATATTTTGGATTTATTCAAAATAGGCCATTGCAAAACAAGCAAAAAGAAGGCTTGTATACAGAAGGTACATGAAATAACTGTTATCAGAAGTGCGGCCTGAAGAATAGTTGTAAGAAGAAAATTCAAGCGAGTGGTAAGGTTTATAACCAAAGTTAACAGCCAAACGCGTTCAAGCCCAAAATTCACTAACTAGAAAGAACAAAGCTAATGTTTCCTCTGACAATTCGCACGGATTAAAATTTCCTCACAGCATACGTAGGTTATCTAGCTTGAGAGATAACCTTTAAGCTGTATATGCGAAATTAAGAACTGAATCATACCGTGAGGACGGAAAACACATTGACTTTTATATTGATATTCATTTATGAACAAAATAAACATGAAGTCATTTATTCGACTTCTATTTCGAAAGGCGTCATTTCTGGAAGGCAGTGGGCTTACCACATATTATCAAAGAAACTGGGATATTGTCTTCCTTGTGACTCCAAGGATTCTAGAGAAAATGTATCTGTGACTCACATATTTGACACATATACGGAAAACCATTTTGAATGAAAGCATGACATAAGGAGTCTTATGATGCTACAATAGATAGATAAAAGGTCAACAGGAAAGTCTCTGTCATAGCGTTTGAAAAGCAGATGTCGTGTTACTGTAAACAGCTCGTGCATGTCGTAAAACTGGCAAACGATATTTTGCTTCCAACGATATTTTTTTCTTAACGTTGCATGTTAATTAAGAAGTTGAAAATTACCATCATAGAACGAATAAATAATGAAAATCAACGGGGGATCAGAGTTTCGCTTAAAGTCGAGATATTGTTCGTTGTTCGGATGGAATGTAGCCTTCAAATTCGAAAATATCGCCTGGAGATCCCCTGAACGTTTCTAGTACGTTTGTCGCAAATAATCAAGTTCTAGAACGTCACTGAAATTCTGAACTTCATGGGACACCAGTTCCAAACGTTTCACAAAGGGTTGTTTTTGCGATTTTTGGCTCTCAAAGAGGCGTATCAGCATTTTTCGGAAAGCAAACAGTTAACTGCATTGACGCTCGAGGAAGTTAAAGGTGCCTTTCAGTTATCAATTTCTGGAAGGAAAATTTTAGCACACTAGAATTTTTCTGGCATTTCGAACAGATCTACCTCTTCTACTGGATAAAAATGTCTCAATATCCATCCTTTACAAGGATCTTGGAAATTTCCCTCCGGGGCTATTGTTAAACTTGATCATTGGGTTGAATAAGATTATTTTAAAACCATTATTAACCATTAGATTATGAGCTCGAGATTTCTATGGGGTGATAGGTGATGAGGCCGAAGGCCGAATCAACTATCACCTCATAGAAATCGAGAGCGAATAATCTGAGTGTTTCAATTGGTTTCCAATTATTTCTTGACGTATTATTAAACTTTGCGCCTGAAAAAGATCGCTCTGATTGAATTGCCATTTAAAGGCCGGCACACACGAGGGAGCTTGCTCCTGAAACATGCTCCCGAAACACGCTCCCGGTTAAGTACCCCAACCAGTACACACGAAGGACACGACGAGGGAGCTAAATGGTGAAACAACCCGATTGGGGCATGGAAACTCTTCTGGATGAAAAAAATAAGCCAATTTGATTGGCCAACTGGAGACACGTCATGTCAGGGCAAGCAAATTTCAGTACACACGAGGGAGCTTGCTCCTGAAACAGACCCGTGCAACAGATTTGCCCCTGGAGCTTGCTCCCTCGTATCAAACCAGTTTGATATGAGGGAGCAAAACTCGGGAGCAAAAGTTTTGTTGCGCAACATATTTTTTCGCTAGAAATCGTTGGTGCAGACGAGGGAGCTTTACTCCGGGAGCGTGTTGCAGGAGCGTGCTGCGGGAGGAAGCTCCCTCGTGTGTACCGGCCTTAAAGTATAAGTTATGCGCGCGAGCGCGTCAGCTTTTTCAATAATTTCAACTTTTTTGAAAAACAAGAAACCGTGAATGTCCCTCCTTTAGACTTCTCAGAAATTTAATTACCCATTTGCATCCAAATTTTCCTCCAAAATTTTGGAAAAACGAAAAAACGTCGTTGTTTCCAAGACGACCTCCAGCCACTGCACACAGGTAAAGTTAGCCATGTTTGCCCCCCCAGCCAAGATGGCGCCAAAAACCGTGGAAGGGTCAATTTTATATCTCTGAACTGTGGAATGGACATGAAATGAAATTTAGAAAGAATCGAAGTTAGATAAGCAACTTAGCAATCAAGCCTGGATGGTTTCCGCCTTTCTCTCTTGCATTGCGTCGCTATGAAAACCAGCCTCCTTCAACTGAAATAATGACATCTGCTTCTAGGAAAAGAATTCTCCAAGATGAAAAACACCGAGGGGAACAGCACTTGCAAACCAGCAAATATGCCCGTCCATTTAACTGGGATCTTCTTGACTCTCTCAGTGTCGGGTATGCTCACATCGGCGCTGGGAAATTCACTGATCTTTCTCGCCGTCTACAAAGCAAGATCTCTGAGGACACCTGCAAACTATTTACTGATGAGTCTGTCATTCGCGAGCCTGCTGTTTATACCAGTTTTAGCGAGTTATGCCGTTTCTCTAACGAAGACCGAATGTGACGCATTAATGCCATACCTGTGCAAATGGACTTCACTGGTGGATTTTGCGTTGTTCTGTGTGGTTATGGCTCATTTGGCGGTAATTTCCTTGGATCGTTTGTTGGCTATAAAGATGCCCATGAGGTATGTAACGAGAGTTATAAATTTACAAGACTTCAATTGACGAGAATAGACAGACAAGATATCTGTAACAGTTACTTCCACGAGCGCGTTGGATATGAGATGACAGGTAACTAGCGAGGCGCGTAGTGCCGAGTGGGCTATAATCATCTATCTAACAAGCGCGGGTGGAATAATTTGTTTCATTAAAAACGCACCCAAATTATGGGTAGCTAAGTCTTCCATACTTTATTTTGTAAAAACAAAAAACAAAAACTGATGCGTACAGTTACTGGCATTTGCAGAACATGGTATAATACCTCTCATTAAATGTTCGACATCGGATATTGCGTTTCTAGCTTTCTGATTGGTTCACTCAAACTCGGTAATCAGCTCATATACCGTATGACCTAATATGGAAAATGACTGCTTAAAGTATTGCCACACAGGAAACTGATTGACTTTAATTTCCAAGTGTCCAAGTATTCAGAATTAAATGAAAATTCAATAAAAACAATTATTCCATTCGCGCTTGTTGGATATGAGACGCTACTCGTCTCGTTGGCTATTTATCATCTCATACCCAACGTGCGCTTATTGGAATAATTGTTAATTATTAAATTCTCAACCTCTGATAATGCATTTCCCGTGCTCTGATTGGTACACTCAATCTCGGTTATCAGCTCATATATATCTTAGTTTGACTTTATATAGTAAGTGATTGCGCTTAGCGTTGCTAAACTAAAATTCTTTTCGCCAGAAAGCGAAATTTCTCTCGGTCTAAACATTTTTGTGGAAAGTTTGGATCAATTCCGAAGCTAAGAAGTACGCGAAAAGGTAAGATGAGCCTGCGTTTGCCTGACCACAAGGTATTACACAACATTGCATCTTCATCAAGTACTTTCGATTTCGCTAAGATTTCTCCCTTTTATCGCTCGTATTTGGTACTTTTGAGGTTTAAGGAATTTAATAAAACAATTATTCCATTCGCGCTTGTTGGATATGAGACTGGTTATAGCCAACTCGGCGCTACGCGCCTCGTTGGCTATTTACCATCTGCTCGCGATCTCAGGTGCGGCGTACCGCAGGGCAGTATACTGGGTCCTTTGCTATTTCTAATTATATTAATGATCTCCCCAACTGCCTGGATGTTTGCTTATGACACAAACATTGCAATATCGGCTAAAACGTTAACGGAACTCATCAAGCCTTGAACGCTGAACTAAGTAACCTGAACTGCTGGCTGAAAGCCAAAACTGAACTAATGATTATTGGGTAAAAGCAGAGATTATCTGTCCAAAGTGAAGACGTTGAAATAAACATTGACGATCAAATCATCAAGAAGGTTGAACATACCAAATCCTTGGGCGTTACCATACATGCTCAACTTACTTGGTGCAAACACGTTGAAGAAATATGCAAGAAAGTATCCTCAGCTATAGCTACCCTCAAACGTGTGCGACCCTGTATTCCGAAAGAAACTGCCATTCAAATGTATAACGCTCTGATTACGCGGCCATATTTCGATTATTGCGGCCCGGTTTGGGACTGTTTGAGTGGCTTCCTGAGTGATAACCAAAAATTCCAGAATCGTGCAACTAGAGTAATTACAAAATTGCCTCTTGATACGAACTCGAACCACCTCCTAACCACCCTTAACTGGAAGAGGCTATCAATTCGACGAAAGAAACAGAAAGCCTTAATGATGTATAAGACAATGAATGAACATGCCCCGGATTATCTCCAACGTCTTTTCACTCAGTATTACTCTAATTACAACCTGAGAAACTCTGAGGGAAAACTGGCTTTGTCAAAACCAAGAACTAATTATTTAAAGCGGAGTTTCTCCTATAGCAAGGCCACATTATGAAATAACTTGCCCAGTAGCTTAAAGAATGTTGGATTTGTTGATCAATTTAAGCGAAACTTAAAGAAGGTATCCAGTATATCGGATTCCCAGACGGCAATCATGTAAAGCAGTTGTAAATAGTTTTAGTTTTTAACTTGAAGCTTAAACTGATGGTGCCAAAAATGGCTATTTAAACCTTACGGCCCCTGCTCAGTGCTCGTGCTAACATGACTGCACCAATTAGAGAGGTTTTTGATTGTTCTTCAAGAAAAACCAATAAGAAGACACTTTGTTTCAGGGTTCCTTAGAGCTCGTCTCTCCCTCAGTCAAGAGAAGAACTCTGGGGTCGAGATTGGGAAGAGCTGTGCAAATGAATGCAACATCGTTCTGCTACGCGTCGGCGACTAAGGAACAAAATTAAATGTTGGGAGCTGTTGGCCAAAAATGTTACGTCCGTTTACACGGGGTTTTAAAGTCCCAATCAGCTATATATAGCCGTATGCCATAGGATGACTCAAGTGTCTTTCTAATACGGTTACTTCCTTTGTCAACGAATTAGAAATACACTTGAGTCATGGCATACGGCCAAAACTGTTGAGGCGGACAACAATTCATGCCACTCCCTAGACAATACAACATTTTTTTTAAACAAACATTAATCTTTCCTCCGAACATTCTTTTCACTCATTTTTAATTTACGAGTATCACTCTCTATATTTTAATGTTTTAACGGCTCATTTCATGTTATCAGTTATGTTTATCCGCTGAATACAGTAGACTGGCTGTCGAAAGCTCATATATTCAATATTTTGTTTAGTAGAGAACGCCTATTCAACTTTACTATGATTAATCCTGGTAACGGAGCCTCGATATTTTTAATTAGCAGTATCATTATCATAGATTTTACTCATGTTATTGTTAGTCAAAATGACTTAATCCTTAACTAGCTTAGGCATGTCTCAGGCCGTGATATTCTGATAACCATGATGTTTCACTATTTCAGATACCACGCTTTGGTGACCAAAAACCGAACGCAAGCCTTGATAATCTTCCTCTGGATTATAGGTACGCTGGAGGCAGTATTTCCAAATATTCTTCAAGTCCTGATTGATCGCAGAAGGGGTAAGATTTTACTTCAGTTGCTTCGTGGCTGCATCCAAAACAACTTAATTCCCGGTAAGAGAACACTAGCAATGGTTGTACCTCATTTCCTGTTTTTGATGTCACTCGCCGTCTTCGTGCCCAGCGGAATTATGCTGGTCAAGCATGCGTGGATTTTCAAAATCTCCACCGAGCAAAACAGACGAATCCGTGCAGTGCAAGACGCCATGGGTCTAAAACGCCTCAGTGAAATACGCGCCGCCAAGACAGTCGCGATTATCGTGTTTTCAGCGTTAGCGTGTTTCACTCCACTCCTTGTGGTGGATTTAATCACTGCCTTTGAGCCTCCTGCCGGCAAAACGCTTGATCCAAGTATATTCAATGTCAAATATATTCTTTTCCCGAGTCTTAAAATTCTCACCTTATTGGCCATATGTGTGAACCCACTGATTTACGCTTTGAAAAGTAGGCCCTTCAAGGAAGTGTTTAAACGTATTTTCGAAAATGTGGGCATTTCATTTTCTAAAGGCAACGATTTCGAGCTAAAAATCAGAAAACCTGGCGACGCTAGTACTCCAAAGTGACACTTTTTCAGAACTTTATTGCAAAAGAAGTTTAGAGACAGCTGGAAAATGAATCGTTAAGCTTTCACATCCGCAAAACAGGCATTTGGCCATTTCTCATTATTACTGCTTTTGTTAGAGACCTTGTACGCCATCTTCGCACAGATGAGATGAGTAACAAGTAACGGGTTTGGAAAATGAACGACAAAGATGTATATAAATTGACATACAAGTGCAAATGACTGCACAATAAGTTGTTTTCCCAAATAAACCAGTTGCAACCGAGCCTACTGTTTTGAACCGTCGCATGAAGTGACTCAGTTGGTGGTTCAGTGAACAACGGACTACCACACGGGAGGCTGCTAGTTCGATACAAAACACAACTAACACGCGAGGTCTTGAAATAACTAAGGAGAAAGGGTTGCCTCTATGATGTCAACCCTCTCGGATTAAAAAAACGATTAGTAAGCCCCGTCTAACAAGTCAACCCTGTTGTGTTTAAAATTCTGTGGTACGTTGAAGAGGACTACACACTATTTGCAAAAAAAAGGCAACAGAGTTCTAGGCGTTACTGTTTTCCTTCATCTCTCCAACAAATACGGCTGGCTTGGCGTGTATCAGGCCACCTTACCACAAACAGCTCTAAGTCAAAAGAGAGGTTGTTACAAAAGATCTTTACTCTGTTGGTGAGACGAAGAGGGCTTGCATTGGTGGTGATACCCGACACAACCCCCCAAAGGTCCGAATGCTGCTATGGAAACCCAATGTAAGGAGAATGGCTGGTCGCCCTGCCACTATCACCTTGAGGAAGGTTCTCAAGGACGAAAATGGATTGGGAATAGATCCTCACGGGCACAGAAAAATGGAGGGAGCTAGGGAAGAGCCATGTAACGTATTAATCGTGTACTTCAGATGAAGACCAATTAAAGTGGTACTACGACCAAAAAAGAGGTTGACCAGCAATAGAGTTATTGTGACATTAGAGTTAGAGTTAAGTTTCCAAAATCCTGAATTCAAGATTTTGGAAGGCCTAAATCCTGAATTCAGAAATACAGAAAGTATCCTAAACATGCATAAAAGCTAACCTTAGGCCTAAGGTTAGCTTTTATGAATGTTGGCTGAGGATTTCGGAAACTTAACTCTAACTCTACGACATAACTCTATGAAAATAACCCTAAGAATAGCAATCCCCCAAAAAAACCATTCTTTTTTTTTTTCTTTGGATTTCAAAACTATGTTAACCAAACACTAACTGACCCAAGTTTTAAGTTCTGATTTTAAAAAGACACCTGTTTATTTTAACTTGAATTTTCTTATCTATTGGTCCGCCATGACTAACTTTAAAAAGTTGAGAGAACTGGGTCGAGGAGAAAATGACATCAAAGACTTAATAGTTTAAGAATGCAATGCGTGTGTACGCGGCGGAATTAATATGCAGCACGGGAGTTTCGGGCTTTCAGAATTTTAAACCCGTGTTTTGCATATATAATAAATTGTGTTTACACGCTGAAATTTTAAGCTAGTGAGTAAATGACGTCATTTTCTCTAGATCCAACCCTCTGATGTCCAATCGGTCAGTTTTGAAAGTGAGTAATGGCGGACCGTGAAATCCAAAACTTACACTCGAAATAAAACAGCCTTCGGATAAAACTCAAAGCTCAAAATTTTGCCAGTTAGGTGTTAAGCGAACACGCTTTCAAAATTTGAAGAAAAAAAAGGAAATTAACTTTTTGATCATAGTACCACTTTAATTGATAAAATAAGATATTGGCCGTTTTTATACTAAGTCGCTTAGTGGGTCTTTGAAGACGCAATAACGATTTAGATCATCCAGACGCATAATGCGTCTTTCCGTCGCCCCGTCTTAAAAGACGCATTAAAATAAATTGTGCAAAGTCGTCCGGATGCGTTATGCGTCTCAACTACAAAAAAGGCCACTGTAGCTTTACGTGAGAGGAAAATGAGAGGCACGCGAAATAAGTTGGACAACCGCACAATGCCAAAGCAGTGCAGATTAACGCGAATAAAACTGTCATTCGGTCATTTAATAGTGTTCAATTCAAAATATAATCAAATTATTGACACATCAAAATTTGGAGAATTTCTTAAAGGCGCCGTGTTGGTATTGAATACCAACAAATGGATCAACCACTTCTGCACTGGATAAAACTACTGCTGTTTTGCTTTGAAATTTGACACTGGCTTGGGAAGAATTTCACTTAATATGGAGAAATTCTGTGATAAAGAGAAACGAAAACAAGTGAGTAATTATTTGCAAAGCACAGCGAGTTTCTTTCAGAGGGTAGGTTGCACCTTTAAAGTGCCCATAACCTAAAACGTTTTATTTTCCTATTTGAAAGTCCATATTAAAAAATGAACTTTGGCGAAAGAATTTTTCAATTCCAGCGAGAGGCGAATTTTCTACGATTTTTTCAATCCTACTTTTATTTGGTACACCCCTTCCGCTGGTCAGGACTTCACGGGCTCGCTGTGACGTAATTCAGGAATGCTTGTTGGCGTGGGTCTTATCTTTTCTTACTTATCAACGCCAAGGTATCGCTCAGCGATCGTTTTTGGTATTTTTCAGTAAACAAAAAAATCAATCATGCCTATATTTATCATCAAGGAAAGTGCCTCTGAATCTGGAAGTGAATAAACTGGCGATTTAAAAAAAATAATTTGAGGCGAGTAGTGCCGGTCTCGACGAGTCAGCCAGCGCTAGCAATGAAACCCAGAACTACACGGAACTCTACGTGGAAGAACCATTAGCAGACGAGAAATAGCTACAAAATTGCAAAAAAGAACAAGAGGATAAGGAAGGTTTCGCGAGGGAATTAAATCAACGCCTATAGGTCTGTTCCTGTAATCGAATTTTGTCAGTCTTCAACGATCTTTTCATTTTGCTGTCCAAACAATACTAGAAGTCATCGACTATGAAGTGAATCTAGCAAAGTGACGACGTTTTATCGGGATCCCAGTTTTTTCTTTTCGACAAGACAAAATCTACGGCCATTTTTTCCTTCTTTTTTGGGCTATTGCGTTTTCCGAGTCGAAAAAAGTATTCCCATGTATACTTTTTTTTTTTCAGGATCAGCTGTGTTGTTACATCGAGCGGTAACGAATCTTTCAGCTATTTTTTCACATCAACTTTCAAATCCTCATGTTCTCTAATCACGTGTTCCTGAATCTACGTCATAAGTTGAGAGAAGACTTGAGCGAGTGGTGTGCCAAAATTGCGGGCAATTTGACGCCATTAGAAAATCGTAGAAAATTCGCCTCTCGTTCGAATCGAAAAATTCTTTCGCAAAAGTTAATTTTTCGATATGTACTTTCAAATAGGAAAGTAAAAAATTTCACGTTATGGGCACTTTAAGTATTAAGGTATATTCAAAAGTATATTTGAGACCTTTAGCACCGCGTTCACGGTTAGCATCGAGCTGAAATTTCGTTTCGCCAAAACTGAAAGAAACTTGATCGATTTTAGCACACTTACTAACCAAGTCTAAGGTCCGTACTCTAAGTAACGGACCGAGTTTTGTCCAGCTGATTTATGGTCCAAGCGCAATAAACCAGAGAAAACGAGGTCAGTAAGACGTTTATTATATCTCTGAGGTAATAAGGCATGCGGGAAAGGAAAGTAGTTGATATCAACCGAAACGTTCAACTGTCACAAATGATTAGCATGAGTAAAATCTGAAATACGAATAAATCTTATTGGCTTTTTGAAGCAGTTGCTTACAAGATTCAAGTAGTTTCACAAGTCTACTTCAAATAAACAATATGAAAAACTTGCTAAAAAATGTTGCATTAAAATTTTAAATTTAGCGGGCCGTACTGTAGAGAATACGGCCTGTTAAAATAGCCAATCATGGGCGCGTTCAGGCATGTTAGCCGTTTCGCGTAAAAGCAATCCTAAAGCTTTCTATTTCAAACATCAACTACATTCGAATGGTTATTTGAAGTGCGGGCTATTGACGAAAAGTAGGAGTGATCCTCGACCTTAACAAATTGACCAGTTCCCAACTGAGCGGCTTCATAGCTCAGTCGGTAGAGAATCGCACAGACATTGCAGAGGTCATGGGTTCGTATTCCGTTGAAGCGGCCTGAATGTTTCTGGTGTCTGTAAAGAGACAATTGCTTAAATTGTCCAGTTAAATGCGAGGATAACCTCTACCATTCATCAACTTTATTTGGTAACAAATATCAGCGATCATGTAGAAGACGACGTTTCGAGGTCGTCTTGGCTACATTTTCGAGTCATGCAAATAACGGTCGGTTGAATCGAAAATAAATTAAGTTAATTAAGGACGGTGCCTACTAATTCAAAGGTATTTTTGCGCAGTTTACTGAATATGCGGAAACAGCAGATCTTACTAAGTGTTATTGAAATCCAACAAGAAAATTGAGCGCAACCACGCATTTTTCGAAGATAATTAATCAACAACGTTTGCAAATAGCTTTAAAATACAAAGCAATGTATGGCGTTCTTTTCCAAATTGAAGATGTATTTTCTATAGGAGTTGATTACGGAACGTCAGTGCTCACACTTTGTTTTCTATCTCACCTTCGTGTGCATTACTGTTACGTAATACTTGTCAAGTATGCATGATTTCTGTACCACATGGGAGTTAGGTGTCATAGCATGTACTGCTATATAGTCCAGTAGCCGTATGCTTATTTCACTTCTCGCGTCACCAATATAGCTTTACTGTATTCTGCTTTCGTCCAGTTCGTTTTTTTGTAAGCTACGCCTGGAAGCGGACCGGACGATTTTAACGAAGAGCCAGATATTCCCAACAATCCGCCAACAGATCCTTCCACATCGCAAGGGATTGATGAAGTGTTCTCTCTCTTCAAGACATATCTTGAAAATCGTTTGGAACAGAAGGGCAAAGAGCTCGAAGAAAAACAAAAAATCGATTTGCAGGCAGAGAAGTTCAAATTCAAAAGTAACCAAAAGCAGTTCGTATTCAACGCTGAGCTTGAAGAATTAGTAGGAAAGATAAAGAAGCAAACGCCCAGAAGGATCACAAGAACGTGGCTCACTTAACGGACCAAGCGAAAGTGCTGTTGCACAAGAGACAGAAGCTTATCAAACTCGCAGACTCGAGTGAAGCCGGCTGGGACGCAGTTCAAGAATACGAATCCCAAGATATCGCCTCGGACGATGAGGACGACAAGAAAATTCGCAATGCTAGAGCCGCAGCTAATAGGAAAAGGAAACAAAAAGAAAGGGAATGACAGCAGCAGAGCAATAAGAAGCGTTGTACAACTCCCAAGCCTGGGCACGCCGGATCATCATCTTTTTCGTGGTATTTGTATCGCTATTGTTTTTAATTTATATTCTTCCTGTTATTCACTCAGGTGCTTTGTTATTTTCTCGTGTTATATATATTGGCTCTCCGTGAGTTACCAACCCATTTGACTGTGGTTGTCGTGTTGTGCAAGTTCCTATAACGGTTTAGAAAATAATTTTCATGTGTGCGAACGCAGTGAGTTAAAATGAAAATGTATTTTCTATAGGAGTTGATTACGGAACGTCAGTGCTCACACTTTGTTTTCTATCTCACCTTCGTGTGCATTACTGTTACGTAATACTTGTCAAGTATGCATGTTTTCTGTACCACATGGGAGTTAGGTGTCATAGCATGTACTGCTATATAGTCCAGTAGCCGTATGCTTATTTCACTTCTCGCGTCACCAATATAGCTTTACTGTATTCTGCTTTCCCGCCCACCCGCCCCTCCTTTTCTTTTGTGTTAATTGGCAAGTTTTTCTCTTTGGTTGTTGTTTGTCATTACTTAACTACTCATTTTTTCGTCCCATCTTGACACCCGCAGGCCGTCCAAGCTCTTATGCACAGAGGGACTGCTTCAGGTGTGGAAGGCCAGGTCACTGGGCCAAAGATTGCCAGGCCTCCAGCTTCTACCCCCGCCCTTTCGGCCAGTACAAGCCAACCCGCCTTTGCCCCAGCCTCCACCACCACAAACGCTTCAGGAACCGGACTTAAGGGAATCGGACATTCATGAGGAATTCGACAAGTTTACGGATGTACTTCAGGTACTGAATCGTTTTGAAATCGACGAAGATCTAGGACGGAATAACAATGTAAAGGGCAATTTAAAGAAAAATTTAGAATTTTGGGTATTTTTAGGTGCTTCATCCTTCATATTAAACGTAATTAAATTTGGTTATCGTTTGCCTTTCTGGGATGTGCTGCCTGCATATTATTCAAAGAACAACGCTTCTGCCCTGAAAAATATTGACTTCGTGGAGAATTCTATCACTGAGCTACTGGAGTCCGAACGCATAAAGCAATTATTGTCTTACAAACCCCATGTCGTCAATCCATTGTCGGTTTCCGTTCAGCCTAATGGAAAGAAAAGGTTAATTCTTGATTTAAGATATGTTAATCATTTCATTAAGAAACTGAGGATTAAGTACGATGATTGGAAAATTGCTTCTCTTATGTTTCGCAAGAATGGTTATATGTTTTCTTTTGATCTTAAGAGTGGCTATCATCACGTCGAGATCTTCCAACCACATCAAACATTCTTAGGTTTTTCATGGGAGTTTCAAGGGGAGACGCGGTTTTACGTTTTCACAGTTCTTCCTTTTGGCTTTTCTGTAGCTCCTTATATCTTTACAAAGATACTCCGCCCTTTGGTTGGATGGTGGATTTTTAGATGATGGTTGGTCCATAGCTGACGACTATAATTCAGCAAATATTAAAGCCAGTAGGGTTCGTTCTGACATACGTTTAGCCGGATTTATAACAAATAGCGAAAAGTCAATTTGGGAACCAACGCAAATTATTACTTGGTTAGGATTGGTCTGGAACTCTACTCTTGGTACTATTAGTATTACACCCAGGAGGGTCCAAGGTATAGTTGATTGTGTGGCTTTTATTGAAGCTCAAAAATGCACAATTTCGGCTAGACAATTGTCATCATTTGTCGGGAAAGTTATGTCTACATGTCCGGTTACTGGAAATTTACCCAGAATTACTACCAGACACTGTCAGATGACAATTGCTATTGCTGAGCATTGGGATACACCTATGATTTTAGACGAGTATTGTAAGGATAAAATCGTTTTCTGGAAGAACAATATCCATCTACGCAATTTTAAAAATTGCTTTGTTTTCCGCAAACCTCAGAAAGTAACTTTTTCAGATGCTAGTAATATTGCCTGCGGAGCTGTTTCTTATATCAATGACGGCGAGCTTGTTTGCCACAAAATGTGGACGCAGGACGAAAGGAGTAGAAGTTCTACGTGGCGAGAATTAAGTGCAATTGAATTCTCACTTCTGTTTTGCCTTCCTATTTTAAGTTCATCACATATTAAGTGGTATACCGATAACCAGGCCACTGCCAAAATCGTTGAGGTCGGTAGCATGAAACTCGAGTTACACACGATTGCCTTAAAAATATTCAAGATTTGTTACGAACACAGCATTCATTTGGATATTGAATGGGTTCCTAGAGATCGCAATGCCAGGGCAGATTTTATTAGCAAACTGGTGGATTTTGACGATTGGCAGGTCACTGAGGACGTCTTCAATGACTTGGATAGTCTTTGGGGTCCCCACACGGTGGATTGTTTTGCCACGTATTACAACAGAAAAATCACCAGATATTTTTCTAGATTTTGGAACCCGGAAACGTCGGGCATTGACGCATTTACGCAGTCGTGGGAAGTTGAGAACTGCTGGTTAGTTCCGCCAGTTTATCTTATTCCCAGAACGCTTGCCTATATGTATAGTCAGGGAGCCAAGGGCACCCTTATTGTTCCACTGTGGAACTCAGCCGTGTTTTGGCCCCTGTTAACCAATATTTATTGCAGTTTCATCCAGGACTTAAGAGTTTTGTCTATGCCTCAAGCTTTGACGCACGGGCGAAATCACAATTCTATTCTGGGTTCACCAGCTACTCCGGGATATGTAGTGGCTTTAAGATTGAATTTCGTTCCTTCGGGGTAAGAATCTGAAAGGTTGGCCTTTCGGCCTCAATCTAGCGAGTGGAATTTGTGCTGACTACGGATAGCACCTTGGCAGTGTTGCGTTATTTATTTCACTTTGACCATTTTATATGAGGTAGATGTGCTGACAACGAATAGCACCTTACCAGTGTTGAGGTATTTATTTCTTTTCGGCCATGTGTCAATGTGCAGAAGTTGTGTCGACAACGAATAGCACTCCAATAGTGCTGTGTTATTTATTGCCCTTTTTTGATCTTCATTTAATGAATGTAGTGGTGTTGAGAACTAATAGCACCCGGGTTGTAGTACTTATTTCCTTTTAGCCATGAATCAGTGAGTAAGATTGTTCCACCTCTACACCCCTCTGTTATGTGTTTTTCCTTTTGTTTTCCTCAACAGGCCATCTCTGCTCAGTCCTGTTGGGCAAGTCTCTATGGATCTTTAGCTCCCTTCAAGCTGCGCCTCATTACTGATCAGTTTAAGGCCAGACAACCTTCGACGATGAATAGATATTTACTTGAGTGTCGAAAATTTATGCGTTGGTGCAATGATGTTAAGGCTCAATTCGTTTTGCCACAAGAGCCTTTTGTTGTAGCGGCCTATTTGTCTCAACTTCACAGGAAGACTGGTTCTCCCAGCACTGTTAGTATGGCTTATGCTGCATTAGTTTGGCTACACGATGTAGTAGATGTAACTTGTAGTAATAATCCTTTGAAAACCGGAGTGTGTAGAAATGTTGTTGAAGCCGCGAAACGTAATGGCACACAACGGAAGAATAGTAAGCTCCCTCTCTCTATTGATATGGTCAAGAGAATAGTTGCTAAACATGGCAAGGTAGACGCTAATCTAAAAGATCTGCGAATTTCAGTCATAGTTCTCTTAGGTTTTGCAGGTTTCTTCAGATTCAATGAGTTAGCAAATATCAAAGCTTCGCATATAACTTTCGCAGATGACCATATGTCCATTGTTATACCAAGTAGTAAAACAGATGTCTACAGGGAAGGTAATAAAGCTATTATTGCTAGAACGGACAATGCCACTTGTCCAGTTAATATGGTCCTTAGGTATATGTCTGCTGCAAGAATGGACCATAATGCAGACGGTCTCCTAATCAGGCAGTTAGTATTTCAGAAAAATTATAATACTTATGTTTTAGGGAACAAAGGAATTTCGTATTTTAGGTGTCGAGAAATCTTTTTGGAAGCTCTCAAGGCTCTAGGTTACAACTCCAAACTTTTTGGGTTACACAGTCTTAGGTCTGGTGGGGCAACCGCTGCCGTAAATTCACCTAGCGGCCCTGTATCAGACAGGTTATTAAAATTACACGAGTGATGGAAATCCGATTACGCCAAAGACTTGTATATTCAAGAAGATATATCTGCAAGGCTTTTAGTTTCATCTAGCCTAGGTATTTAATTGCTATCATTAAGTTTCCACGCGTGATGGGACACGCAAACGTTTTTGCTATCTTTTAGTTACAGCCACGTTTTGTGTGATTATAATCAGTGCTTTCACTATAATTTAACCGTATCATATGTATTGTGCAAGTGTACTGGCTTAATGAGGATATAGCTTCGCGTATCGTATTTTTGTGGACTAAAAGCAATGTGACCGTTTATACACGTAGTGCTCGAATACAGTAATAAAGCTTATATTGGGTCTCCGTGAGTTACCAACCTATTTGACTGTGGTTGTCGTGTTCAAGTTCCTATAACGGTTTAGAAAATAATTTTCATGTGTGCGAACGCAGTGAGTTAAAATGAAACTTAATTATCTCTGAAAAATGCGTGGTTACCCCCCCCCCCCCCCCCCCATTTTCTTTTTGGATACCAAGAAAACTTGCTAAGTTATTCTTTCTCCCCATAGTTTTGAAGCGCGCAAAAATATCCCTGTATATTAATAAGCACAACCCACAGGAAATCCGAGTGTCTCGAGATGCACAGAACGTATGCGCAGTAACAATAGTAGGCATAATGCTTTCCAACGAAACAAAGAGTAGTTGGAAAGCGTGTTCGTTACGGTTCGTAGCATTACTATAATTCAAGGTATCCACATTGTTTCTGAAATAAGGCTTCAGATATTTTGAACAATTGTTTCGTATTTATCTTTTGTTCATGATTATGTAACTGCATATATTATATGCTAATTATTTGGTATAAAAAGTAGAATTTCTAGTTTTCACTATCTCGCCTTCTGGACAGCCACCAAGAACTGTATCCTAACTTTATATTAGTTAGAAAACTTAAAGCTCTAATCCTCGGAGCTGAAATACGTTGCATTCGATCGAGGAATACGTTCCCGGGTTTTTTCCCACTGGGTTTTTACCCCGGGTTTTCGTATCGGGCAACGTATCGCCGCTGTATTTTCCGTAGGTTTTTTCCTAGTTTCCTGTTGTGCGAATTTTTTCACTTATGTACTGCCCTTGCACTTAAATTTTTTGACTACGGTTATCTATATAATACATTTCGCCTAGAGAGATACATTTCTATGTACATTTTTCAGGCTATTGTCCACTATATTCGCACTTGCACATTGATGTTCATGTATTGTCAATATGGTTTCACAAGCTCGTTCACAGCGTAAGACTATGTTGGTTAATAAAGCGCTGGTCCTGTCTGTCCGAAGGCACCATGCACGAGTCACGCATCAAATTATGTTGTTGGTGTTGTCTAGCGCCGGCGCGCGGGGTGCGAAGGGTAGTAATGAACCGTCCTTAGGTGTTTGTGTTTTTCATCAGCAAGCGAATCAGCGTGCGCACCCTATAGTGTTTTATGATAACGCTTTTGCACAAACACAAAATTTCAATTTCGACTCAAAACGACCGTTCTAAATGCAACAGTAGATACCTTAAGAACAAGACGGCGACGGGATCGAAAACGTCATTTAATAGTGCGCTCGCGTCTTCCTCAGAACTTGAGATTTGGTCATTTCACGTTGCAGATTGGCGGAGAATGGGAAAGAAATGTACAAACTTTAAAGCGCACGTGCCAAGCCACTGTTTTGCTCATTAAATGCTATTGTTTGGTGGCGTTCTCGATGACGTCGCCGTCGTAGAATCTTAAGGTGCCTAGTTGCTTCACACAGTGACATAAGCACAAGCATAAAGATGTTCACAGTTGTAACAAAAGCATTACAAAAGTGAATGCGCAAGCCCAGTGAGCTCCAGAATCAGAGTTGACAGAGTAGGACTGGGCACGATTTACTTGAATTCCCGCTGACAACGAAGATAGTTAATTCCGCGGGCTTACGCGTGTGCTTTTGCTTAAAGTGCCCCCCTGACCCTTCAATGTTTCTTTGTTTTGTTTTGGAAGATTTCCATATCTTTGAAGAACTCATTTTAGAAAAAAGATTTAGAAAATATTAATCCTGATATTTTACGAGGGCTGAAATCGAAGAAAGTGTTGACGATATTTCACATATCAAGTGAAGCTATGATCCTCGCTCCCAACGTCAGTGGCTTCATAGCTCAGTTGGTTAGAGCGTCGCACCAGTATCGCGAGGTCGCGGGTTTAAACCCCGTTAAGTCCTGAATTTTTCAAGCTTCTTTACGCAATTGCAAAAATTGCGTTCATAACTGCTGGGATCATAGCTTCACTTGATTTCATATCCGCAGTTCATACGTGATCCATTTCATATATATCATTTCATCGTTGATTTATTCCTCACGGGAACATTGGAACCCACAAATGACCAGCTCCCAACGTCAGTGGCTTCATAGCTCAGTTGGTTAGAGCATCGCACCGGTATCGCGAGGTCACGGGTTCAAACCCCGTTAAGTCCTGAATTTTTCAGGCTTCTTTACGCAATTGCAAAAATTGCGTTCATAACTGCGAGGATCATAGCTTCACTTGATTTCATATCCGCAGTTCATATATCATCCATTTCATATATATAATTTCTTCGTTGATTTCACATATCGTTCGCATAGTCTCCCAAAAGTGCCCATAATCAGATGCGTGACGTACGAAAGGACATCGCGCTAATTATTTCTTGAAAGTTACTTCCGTATCATCTGACAGATATTTTGCGCCATGTGCTTCGGAAAACTATTCGGAGGAGGACATATTTCGATACCAATTGTAAATATTCCTTGAAATCGCTCTATATTTTCAATACTTCGTGCTTTGAAATTGTCCTTTTCTCACGTCACAGCTAAAAAGTATCAAATATCGGACGCTTTCCATCGGCTGGTTGAACATGAGCCCGCGACACTCAAAAAAATCCAGCGGGGCAGGTAGCCCGCGAAAATTTAAAATTTTAAGTAATTTTTAGCGTTCGTGAAAAAACCAGCTTTCAATATTTTTGAAAACTTTCTTGGAAAATGAGTTATTGAAAGATATGGAAATCTTACAAAAAAGCAAAAAAGTGAAGGGTTCGGGGTACCTTAACTAACGAATTCTTGGTTTTCACTCGCGTGATCAACTGCCATGTTTCTCGACGAAAACAAAAGAAAATGGTTGCATAATAACAGAGTTCAATTCCCGGAGGATTGGGTAGGGACACCAAAACGGCGGCCGTGACGTCACGTAAAAATCAAGAATTGTTTCCACACAAATTAACATGACAATAGCATAGACATAAGCACGAGTAATGAATATGGTTTGGTCAAACTCGGTTTCCGTTGCTTTTGCAAATGTCAGTGTGCAGACCTGAGAAAAACTTAAATGAGCTTCAAACTTACCACGAGAGCCAGATAAAACAACCCAAGATACGAAGCAATGCCAACGGCAAGGAACAAGTCGAAGACAGCTGGCTTCACTCTACAAAAAAAATAAATACCTTTCTCGTTTAACCATGCCGAAAATTCGTTAATTAACTTGCTCTGAAAGAGCGCAATGGCCGAAGCAGGCTACAATTAAGACCATTACCAAA
>OX421448.1:54183721-54208721 GCA_949126865.1 Montipora capitata
AAGAGGTTGAAAATTACCATCATAGAACGGATAAATAATGAAAATCAACGGGGGATCAGAGTTTCGCTTAAAGTCGAGATATTGTTCGTTGTTCGGATGGAATCTAGCCTTCAAATTCGAAAATATCGCCTGGAGATCCCCTGAACGTTTCTAGTACGTTTGTCGCAAATAATCAAGTTTTAGAACGTCACTGATATTCTGAACTTCAAGGGACACCAGTTCCAAACGTTTCACAAAGGGTTGTTTCTGCGATTTTTGGCTCTCAAAGAGGCGTATCAGCATTTTTCGGAAAGCAAACAGTTAACTGCAATGACGCTCGAGGAAGTTAAAGGTGCCTTTCAGTTATCAATTTCTGGAAGGAAAATTTTAACTCACTAGAATTTTTCTGGCATTTCGAACAGATCTACCTCTTCTACTGGATAAAAATGTCTCAATATCGATCCTTTACAAGGATCTTGGAAATTTTCCTCCCAGGCTATTGTTAAAACTGTTTTTTTTATTTTTATTTTTTCATCATTTTTTATTATTATTAATACACATACCCTTTATTACAATATGACATTATATGTAGACATTACAGTATAAACGTTGCTTACAATAAAGTTAATTAATACAGCCATGGGTCTCACAGCACTAACTCTACTTGTACAACGAAAACATCTTTAATTAAATACATTTAGAGGAAAGAAAAAAGACAAACAAACAAAAACAATACATGAAAATGTTCATATATAAAAACAGAAAGACAGGCCAGACATACCAATACGAAAAAAAAGGAAATAAGAATAAGATTACACTGCTTTCTAGTTGATGATGGTGCGTGACATAGGAGGGCCAAACTAAATGAAGAGTGTCGAAAAACAAAGGAAATTTTCAAGCTTAAGAGCTTTACCTTGTGTCTTACAGATCCATATAAAATATCTGGCAAGTAGGAAGTAGAGGTATATTTGTTTGTGAAAAGATTCGGCCTGAGGCCTAAAGCAATTGCTGCGTCAAGGTTAATATTCTCTAAAATCGTTGTATTGTCAAGGTTGTCTGTGATTAATTTGGTTACTTTAATGTATTTGAATGGGGCTTGGTAAACAGATTTCCAATGAAGCCTTCACGTCCTCTTTGCAGGTTCTGGATGATTTCAGTAAAATGTCAGGTTTAAAATTAAATGACAAGAAAACAGAGGTCCTCTGGATAGGAGCTAACGAAGGGAGTGGGGTCATTCTCTGTCCAGAAAAAGACTTTAAATGGGTTAAGAAAAAAGTAAAAGCTTTAGGTGTCTGGTTTTCAACTAACCCAGAAGACGTCACGGGTGTAAACTTTTATGAAAAGCAGGTGAAAATAACCAACTGCCTAAGCTGTTGGGAAAACCGACGGCTAAGCTTAATGGGGAAAATAACTGTTTTAAACAGCCTGATTGCCTCTCAACTTGTCTATATCCTGTCGCCCTTGCCAACAGAGCACTATATTTTAAATGAAATATTGTTAAACTTGATCGTTGGGTTGAATAAGATTATTTTTAAATCATTAAACGAAATAGAGCCACGGTTTTTGGCCGCCATCTTGGCTACGGGCAAACAGTAGAGCTCGTGTAGCAACTCTCCTAACGTGCTACTGTTTGGTATTGTAAGCACCTTCTATTGTTTTTAAGTCTCTATTAAAATTTACAGTACATTTATGGGATTTTGGCCGACTTTGAACCGCTGTAGAGCCGCTGAAAATAGACGGATTTCCAACTTTTGCCACTAATTTTAAACGTTTTATTGACATCACTCATTCAACAGAAAATAAGGCCATTAGTATGACGTCCGTAAATTCGAATAATAAATCATCTCACGTTGCTGAGGATTTTAGAAGGGTTTGTATGAAATCTTAAAAATTCGTTTATGGTTGTGGCCTGAATCCGTTCTTTATATTTCATTAAAATAATCTCAGTATAATGTCTTTTAAAATTTAAGACACTTTCACTGTTTAAATCCGTCTCCTTTTAGCGGCACTACAGTGGTGCAAAGTCAGCCAAAATCCCATAAATTTACTGTAAAGTTAGCCGTGTTTGCCCCCAAGCCAAGATGGCGCCAAAAACCGTGGAAGGGTCTATTTTATATTTGTGAACTGTGGAATGGACATGAAATGAAAGTTAGAAAGAATCGAAGTTAGATAAGCAACTTAGCAAGCAAGCCTGGATGGTTTCGGCCTTTCTCTCTTGCATTGCGTCGCTATGAAAACCAGCCTCCTTCAACTGAAATAATGACATCTGCTTCTAGGAAAAGAATTCTCCAAGATGAAAAACACCGTGGGGAACAGCACTTGCAAACCAGCAAATATGCCCGTCCATTCAACTGGGATCTTCTTGACTCTCTCAGTGTCGGGTATGCTCACATCGGCGCTGGGAAATTCACTGATCTTTCTCGCCGTCTACAAAGCAAGATCTCTGAGGACACCTGCAAACTATTTACTGATGAGCCTGTCATTCGCGAGCCTGCTGTTTATACCAGTTTTAGCGAGTTATGCCGTTTCTCTAACGAAGACTGAATGTGATGCATTCATTCCATACCTGTGCAAATGGACTTCACTGGTGGATTTTGCGTTGTTCTGTGTGGTTATGGCTCATTTGGCGGTAATTTCCTTGGATCGTTTGCTGGCTATAAAGATGCCCATGAGGTATGTAACGAGAGTTATAAATTTACAAGACTTCAATTGACGAGAATAGACAAACAAGATATCTGTAACAGTTACTTCCACGAACGCGTTGGATATGAGATGACAGGTAACCAGCGAGGCGCGTAGTGCCGAGTGGGCTATAATCATCTATCTAACAAGCGCGGGTGGAATAATTTGTTTCATTAAAAACGCACCCAAATTATGGGTAGCTAAGTCTTCCATACTTTATTTTGTAAAAACAAAAAACAAAAACTGATGCGTACAGTTACTGGCATTTGCAGAACATGGTATAATACCTCTCATTAAATGTTCGACCTCGGATATTGCGTTTCTAGCTTTCTGATTGGTTCACTCAAACTCGGTAATCAGCTCATATACCGTATGACCTAATATGGAAAATGACTGTTTAAAGTATTGCCACACAGGAAACTGATTGACTTTAATTTCCAAGTGTCCAAGTATTTAGAATTAAATGAAAATTCAATAAAACAATTATTCCATTCGCGCTTGTTGGATATAACACCCTACTCGTCTCGTTGGCTATTTACCATCTCATACCCAACGTGCGCTTATTTGAATAATTGTTAATTATTAAATTCTCAGCCTCGGATAATGCATTTCCCGTGCTCTGATTGGTTCACTCAATCTCGGTTATCAGCTCATATATATCTTAGTTTGACCTTATATAGTAAATGATTGCGCTTAGCGTTGCTAAACTAAAATTCTCTTCGCCAGAAAGCGAAATTTCTCTCGGTCTAAAGAAAAAAAACGTTTTTGTGGAAAGTTTGGATCAATTCCGAAACTTAGAAGTACGCGAAAAGATAAGATGAGCCTGCGTCTGTCTGACCACAAGGTATTACACAACATTGCATCTTTATCAAGTATTTTCGATTTCGCTAAGATTTCTCCCTTTTAGCGCTCGTATTTGGTACTTCCAAACTTTTGAGGTTTAAGAAATTTAATGAAACAATTATTCCATTCGCGCTTGTTGGATACGAGACTGGTTATAGCAAACTCGGCGCTACGCGCCTCGTTGGCTATTTACCATCTCATATCAAACGCGTGCTCATGGAATAATTGTTAACTGTACCATAATTGCTAAGGAAATCCAAACTCTAGAATTGCATTATTCAATTATCTACTTTCTAATAAAATACGATGAACTTGATATTTATAGACGGTAGACTCATCAGATAAGAGGGCCTTTAACGACAGCGACGTAGAGGAAACGTCACCTCAAAATATCGCGATTATTCCTGAAATGCTAAATCTTTCTAATATATTTTTAAAAAGACGAAGGCTACGGCTACGGCTACGGCTACGGCAACGACAACGCCACAAAACAATGAAAAATAAATAATAAACAATCGTTCTGCAAAAGTGCGGCAGGCATTTTAGCTCATATTTTAGGGGTACTCTGCTAAACGACGTAAAATAATCCAATTTGAGGTTTTGACGACAACGCGTGAGTGTACAATGCGAACCTTTTCGTTCTACATTTTTACTCTGAAACCGCTCGGACGAATTTATGTTTCGGATACTTCGCCCACAGTGTACGAGGACGAGCTTCCCAACATTGTCCGGAGTGTTGTTAGTTCAGCAGATGTTGGATGGTGTTGGCAGTTGTGTGCAAAACGAACGCAACAACTCCCAACAATGTAAGGACGAGAAGTGTATTATGGAAAGGATACGACCCATAAGACTTTGTAAACTCACAAAAGTGGGCTGCCATCTTGTTTCCAACAAGTTAATGAGTTGTTATTTCCAAGGAGACCATAGGTAATGCACGTGAGTAGCCCCAACAAAGGGAGCTTAAGCACGCGCGTTTTTGAGACGTGGACGGCAACCGGAAGAGAACTTTTCGCGTGCCAGGACAGTGTTGTCTCCCAGATTTTTATTCAATCATCTCCAATGGAAAAAAAGATACTCGCCAATGTAAAAATGGCTATGTGAAGACAAGTTAAAAGGGAAAACAGCTAACTTCCGGTTGCCGGTAGCGTCTCAAAACCGCGCGTATGAATACGTGATGATTTAAACAACGATGAGTTGCAGTGTCTATTTGTGGAAATCAGTAAGCCACGGAGTACACCATTCTTAGTCGGGACTTGGTATCGTCCCCCAAGCTCTCCGCCTGTGTTTTTTTTGTGAGTTTGAAAAAATTAATGCCAAAATAGACGCCTAAAATAAGGAATTTAATATACCGGTACTTGGCGATGTCAACTGCAATTTGTTGCCTGAAGCAAATGCGCACATTTCTTCCTTTCTGACAAATATTTTTTATAAATATGGTCTTAGCCAGTTATTCAGGGAACCAACATGTGTCACTTCAGTTTCTAATACCCTAATCCATTTATGCATAACAAATTCCCCAGAGAAGGTTACAAAATCGGGTGTCATTCACCTTGGTATTAGTGATCATTCTCTTGTGTTCTTGACACGTAAGGCCCACTACGACCGTAATGGTCCTCGCGCGATTGAGACACGGAAGTATAAGCACTTCGACAGAAGTAAGTTCTTAAGTGATCTCAACCAAATGCCATGGGGTAATGTCGATGTGCATTATTACTGGTGATCTACTCTGTAAAACCAGAAGGAGATATTTCCTTAAAAGGATTGGAATTTCAGCCGCATGGGATCAATATAAGCGCGCAATTAATCTCGCAAAGAAACACTATGTTTCTGACAACCTGGAAGCTAATAAAGGTAATTTGCACAAAACATGGAACCTAATTAACGAGCCAACCGCCCGTAATGAGCCTGTAATGTGGGAGGCGCGGTAGCTTCATGGTTAGAGTGCGCGACTCCGGATCGAGTGGTCCGGGTTCGCGTTAAGGACCCGGAAACATTGTTTTGTGTTCTTGGGCAAAACACTTTACTCTCACGGTGCCTCTCTCCACCCCATGCTGGAAATACTGGGGGTAATCCTGCGAAGGACTAGCATCCCATCCAGGGGGGAGTAGTAATACTCCTAGCCTCTTCATGCTACGGAAACCGGAGATAAGCTCCGGCCGGATGGGCCTTCTGGCTCGTAAGCAGAGACTTACCGCCCGTAACAGCGGCAAGACGTCCAATATCTTGGAGATCAAAGCTGACAATAAAATTGTTATAGCAATCCCGTTGATATAGCAGAAACTATTAACGAACTCTTTACAAATATTGCGCAATTGCTAGCAGAAGATATTCCTGGTGTGGATGTCAATCCTGAATTTTATCTGGAAACCACCGATATATCGTTTTCACTGCAAACTCCGAGTATCGATATTGTATTAAACCTTTTAAAGAAAATTGATGATAAAAAAGCCACTGGTCTTTATAATATTCCGAGTAAACTGTTAAAGACGGCTGCTGGTATTATCGCACCTTCGCTTACCGCCATATTCTCTAAGTCCATCCTCGCTGGGATATACCCAAGCGAATGGAAAACGGGCAAAGCAACTCCAGTTTTTAGAAGGGGTGTTAAATCGGATCCTAACAATTATAGGCCAATTTCCTTAATTCCGATAGTTTCCAAAGTTTTTAAAAAAAATGTTTACAATCAACTCTACCATTATCTAAATGAGAACAAATTACTATTAAGTTGCCAATCAGGGTTCCGCTCCTTACAAAGTACTCTTACTGCTTTGCTTGAGGCGAGAAATGACTGGTCAGTTAACATCGACAATGGGTTATTAAATGGCGTCGTTTTCATTAACCTTACTAAGGCATTTGACAGCATGGATCACGAAATCATCTTGCGTAAAATGTCGTTCTTGGGTTGTGACCAGGTAGCTATCAGGTTGTTCCTGTCGTACCTAAGTGGCCGAACCCAAAGATGAGACGTCAACGGCAAGCTATGAACTGCTCGCGATCTCAGGTGCGGCGTACCGCAGGGCAGTATACTGGGTCCTTTGCTACTTCTAATTATATTAATGATCTCCTCAACTGCCTGCGGGCTGCTGCGCCAAGGATGTTTGCTGATGACACAAACATTACACTATCGGCCAAAACGTTAACGGAACTCATCAAGCCTTGAACGCTGAACTAAGTAACCTGAGCTGCTGGCTGAAAACCAAAACTGAACTAATGATTATTGGGTAAAAGCAGAGATTATCTGTCCAAAGTGAAGACGTTAAAATAAACATTGACGATCGAATCATCAAGAAGGTTGAACATACCAAATCCTTGGGCGTTACCATACATGCTCAACTTACTTGGTGCAAACACGTTGAAGAAATATGCAAGAAAGTATCCTCAGCTATAGCTACCCTCAAACGTGTGCGACCCTGTATTCCGAAAGAAACTGCCATTCAAATTTATAACGCTCTGATTACGCGGCCATATTTCGATTATTGCGGCCCGGTTTGGGACTGTTTGAGTGGCTTCCTGAGTGATAAGCTCCAAAAATTCCAGAATCGTGCAACTAGAGTAATTACAAAATTGCCTCTTGATACGAACTCGAACCACCTCCTAACCACCCTTAACTGGGAGAGGCTATCAATTCGACGAAAGAAACAGAAAGCCTTAATGATGTATAAGACAATGAATGAACATGCCCCGGATTATCTCCAATGTCTTTTCACTCAGTATTACTCTAATTACAACCTGAGAAACTCTGAGGGAAAACTGGCTTTGTCAAAACCAAGAACTAATTATTTAAAGCGAAGTTTCTCCTATAGCGAGGCCACATTATGAGATAACTTGCCCATTAGCTTAAAGAATAGTGGATTTGTTGATCAATTCAAGCGAAACTTAAGGTATCCAGTATATCGGATTCCCACACAGCAATCATGTAAAGCAGTTGTAAATAGTCAGTTTAGTTTTTAACTTGAAGGATAAACTGATGATGCCAAAAATGGCTATTTGAACCTTACGGCCCCTGCTCAGTGCTCGTGCTAACATGACTGCACCAATTAGAGACACTTTTGATTGTTCTTCAAGAAAAACTAATAAGAAGACACTTTGTTTCAAGGTTCCTTAGAGCTCTTCTCTCCCTCAGTCAAGAGAAGAACTCTGGGGTCGAGATTGGGAAGAGCTGTGCAAATGAATGCAACATCGTTGTGCTACGCTTCAGCGATTAAGGAACAAAATTAAATGTTGGGAGTTGTTGGCCAACAATGTTAGGTCCGTTTACACGGGGTTTTAAAGTCCCAATCAGCTATATAGCCGTATGCCATAGGATGACTCAAGTGTCTTTCTAATACGGTTATTTCCTTTGTCAACGAATTAGAAAGACACTTGAGTCATGGCATACGGCCAAAACTGTTGAGGCGGACAACAATTCATGCCACTCCCTAGACAATACAACATTTTTTTAAGCAAACATTAATCTTGCCACTTTTAGCATTCCTCCGAACATTCTTTTCACTCATTTTTAATTTACGAGTATCACTCTCTATATTTTAATGTTTTAACGGTTCATTTCATGGTATCAGTTATGTTTACCAGCTGAATACAGTAGACTGGCTGTCGAAAGCTCATATATTTAATATTTTTTTAGTAGAGAACGCCTATTCAACTTTACTATGATTAATCCTGGTAACGGAGCCTCGATATTTTTAATTAGCAGTATCATTATCATAGATTTTACTCATGTTATTTTTAGCCAAAATGACTTAATCCTTAACTAGCTTAGGCATGTCTCAGGCCATGACATTCTGATAACCACGATCTTTCACTATTTCAGATACCACGCTTTGGTGACCAAAAACCGAACGAAAGCCTTGATAATCTTCCTCTGGATTATAGGTACGCTGGAGGGAGTATTTGCAAATATTCTTCAAGTCCTGATTGATCGCAGAAGGGGTAAGATTTTACTTAAGTTGCTTCGTGGCTGCATCCAAATCAACAGAATTCCCGGTAAGAGAACACTAGCAATGGTTGTACCTCATTTCTTGTTTTTGATGTCACTCGCCGTCTTCGTACCCAGCGGAATTATGCTGGTCACGCACGCGTGGATTTTCAAATTCTCCACCGAGCAAAACAGACGAATCCGCGTAGTGCAAGACGCCATGGGTCTAAAACGCCTCAGTGAAATACGCGCCGCCAAGACAGTCGCGATTATCGTGTTTTCAGCGTTAGCGTGTTTCACACCTCTCCTTGTGGTGGATTTTATCACTACCTTTGAGCCTCCTGCCGGCAAAACGCTTGATCCAAGTCAATTTAAAGTCAAATACATTCTTTTCCCGAGTCTTAAAATTCTCACCTTATTGGCCATAAGTGTGAACCCACTGATTTACGCTTTGAAAAGCAGGCCCTTCAAGGAAGTGTTTAAACGCATTTTCGAAAATGTGGGCATTTCATTTTATTTCGAGCTAAAAA
Organism: Montipora capitata; assembly: GCA_949126865.1. Classification (NCBI taxonomy): domain Eukaryota; kingdom Metazoa; phylum Cnidaria; class Anthozoa; order Scleractinia; family Acroporidae; genus Montipora; species Montipora capitata. The sequence continues at coordinate 54,192,671 of OX421448.1, forward strand.
TCAGAAAACCTGGCGATGTTAATACTCCAAACTGACGCTTTTTCAGAACTTTATTGCAAAAGAAGTTTAGAGACAGCTGGAAAATGAATCGTTAAGCGTTCACATCCTCCGCAAAACAGGCTTTCGGCCATTTCAAATTATTACTGCTTTTGTTGGAGACCTTGTACGCCATCTTCGCACAGATGAGATGAGTAACAAGTAACGGGTTTGGAAAATGAACGACAAAGGTGTATATAAATTGACATACAAGTGCAAATGACTGCACAATCCGTTGTTTTCCCAAATAAACCAGTTGCAACCGAGCCTACTGTTTTGAACCGTCGCATGAAGTGACTCAGTTGGTGGTTCAGTGAACAACGGACTACCACACGGGAGGCTGCTAGTTCGATACAAAACACAACTAACACGGGAGGTCTTGAAATAACTAAGGAGAAAGGGTTGCCTCTATGATGTCAACCTTCTCGGATTAAAAAAACGATTAGTAAGCCCCGTCTAAAAAGTCAACCCTGTTGTGTTTAAAATTCTGTGGTACGTTGAAGAGGACTACACACTATTTGCAAACAAAAGGCAACAGAGTTCTAGGCGTTATTGTTTTCCTTCATCTCTCCAACAAATACGGCTGGCTTGGCGTGTATCAGGCCACCTTACCACAAACAGCTCTAAGTCAAAAGAGAGGTCGTTACAAAAGATCTTTACTCTGTTACAAAAATAGTGAGACGAAGAAGGCTTGCATTGGTGGTGATACCCGACACAACCCCCCAAAGGTCCGAGTGCTGCTATGGAATAGACTAGAAACCCAATGTAAGGAGAATGGTTGGTCGCCCTGCCACTATCGCCTTGAGGAAGGTTCTCAAGGACGAAAATGGATTGGGAATAGATCCTCACGGGCACAGAAAAATGGAGGGAGCTAGGGAAGAGCCATGTAACGTATTAATCGTGTACTTCAGATGAAGACCAATTAAAGTGGTACTACGACCAAAAAAAGAGGTTGACCAGCAATAGAGTTATTTCCATAGAGTTGTGACATTAGAGTTAGAGTTAAGTTTCCAAAATCCTGAATTCAAGATTTTGGAAGGCCTAAATCCTGAATTCAGAAGTACAGAAAGTATCCTAAACATGCATAAAAGCTAACCTTAGGCCTAAGGTTAGCTTTTATGAATGTTGGCTGAGGATTTTGGAAACTTAACTCTAACTCTACGACATAAGCCTATGAAAATAACTCTAAGAATAGCTGTCCCCCCAAAAAAACAATTCTTTTTTTTTTCCTTTGGATTTCAAAACTATGTTAACTAAACACTAACTGACCCAAGTTTTAAGTTCTGATTTTAAAAAGACACCTGTTTATTTTAACTGGAATTTTCTTATTTATTGGTCCGCCATGACTAACTTTAAAATTTTGAGAGAACTGGGTCGAGGAGAAAATGACGTCAAAGACATGCAATGCGTGTGTACGCGGCTGAATTAATATGCAGCACGGGAGTTTCGGGCTTTCAGAATTTTAAAGCTGTGTTTTGCATATATAATAAAATGCGTTTACACGCTGAAATTTTAAGCTAGTGAGTAAATGACGTCATTTTCTCTAGATCCAAACCTCTGAGGTCCAATCGGTCAGTTTTGAACGTGAGTAATGGCGGACCGTGAAATCCAAAACTTACACTCAAAATAAACAGCCTTCGGATAAAACTCAAAGCTCAAAATTTTGCCAGTTAGGTGTTAAGCGAACACGCTTTCAAAATCTGAAGAAAAAGAGGAAATGATTTTTTGATCATAGTACCACTTTAATTGATCAAATAAGATATTGGCCGTTTTTATACTAAGTCGCTTAGTGGGTCTTTGAAGACGCAATAAACGATTTAGATCATCCAGACGCATAATGCGTTGTTCCGTCGCCCCGTCTTAAGAGACACATTAAAATAAATTGTCCAAAGTCGTCCGGATGCGTTATGCGTCTCTACTACAAAAAAGGCCACTGTAGCTGTACATGAGAGGAAAATGAGAGGCACGTGAAATAAGTTGGACAACCGCGCAACGCCAAAGCAGTGCAGATTAACGCTAAAGCAATACCGATCAACATGAAATTATCATTTGCTCATTTAATAGTGTTCAATTCAAAATACAATCAAATTGTTGACATATCAAAATTTGAAGAATTTCTTAAAGGTGCCGTGTTATATTAACTAGTAGGAGAGAAGCAATACCAACAAATGGATCAACCACTTCTGCACTGGACAAAACTACTGCTGTTTTGTTTTGAAATTTGACACTGGCTTGGGAAGAATTTCGCTTAATATGGAGAAATTCTGTGATAAAGAGAAACGAAACAAGTCCTCATGAGTAATTATTTGCAAAGCACGGTGAGTTTCTTTCAGAGGTTTGGTTGCACCTTTAAGTATTGTGGTGTATTCAAGAGTATATTTGAGACATTTTGCACCGTGTTCACGGTTAGCATCGAGCTGAAATTTCGTTTCGCCAAAACTGAAAGAAACGTGATCGAGTTTAGCACACTTATGCATCAGTCAATTCCAGCAGTGCCCATCCCCCCCCGGGCAAACCCCCGGGCATTAACAGCTGTCTAAATGCCCCGGGGTGGGAACGAAGAAATTAAAGAGGGCAAATTCCCCGCCTCCGGGATCGTCTCCTTCCAAAAGGCGCCTGTATTCGCAGGCTACTTTGTCTGTCAAGAATCAAGACATCTTAAATGATCTTTCATCGCATTTTACGCTCGCAAGATCTGTCTTGAAGATCGCATCAGTTGAATTCGCAAACCTTCTGTATTTCAACTCCACTTTCATGAATTTAAAAATTGCATGCTAGGCTAGTTTTGAATGCGAAATGCGAAGTAGTCGTGTTTACGCAGTCTTCACGTCAGTGATTGTTTTGTGATATTAGTTCACCTTATCGCTTTTATACATGTATAAATGAAGAAATACCTAAAATTGAGAAAACATACCTTTAAAAACATCCACAAGTTTTTCGAGTCCGTGACGGACAAGCCAGTCTTTAACGAAGGCCTCGTCTTTTCCGATAAACTCTTCATGTTATTTCGAAAACACGTGTGTCAAATGCCCGGGGGTTGCCCCGGGGTAGGCTAATGGCCAGCCCCCGGGCCGCGATAAAATTGCGAATGCCCCAACCCCGGGACTGACACCTTGAGAAAATGCCCCGCGGTTGCCCGGTGGGGGGATGGATACCGCTGGAAAGGTTTGATACATTACTAACCAAGTTTGAGGTCCGTACTCTAAGTAACGGATCTAGTTTTGTCCCGCTGATTTATGGCCCAAGCGCAATAAACCAGAGAAAACGAGGTTAGTAAGACGTTTATTATATCTCTGAGGTAATAAGGCATGCGGGAAAGGAAAGTAGTTGATATCAAGAGAAACGTTCAACGGTCACAAATGATTAGCATGCGTAAAATCTGAAAAACGAATAAATCTTATTGGCTTTTTTAAGTAGTTGCTTACAAGATTCAAGTAGTTTCACAAGTCTACTTCAAATAAACAATATGAAAAACTTGCTAAAAAATGTTGCATCCAAATATTAATTTTAAAATTAGCGGGCCGTACTGTAGAGAATACAGCCTGTTAAAATAGCCAATCATGTGCGCGTTAGCCGTTTCACGTAAAAGCAATCCTAAAGCTTTCTATTTCAAACATCAACTACATTCGAATGGTTATTTGAAGTGCGGGTTATTGACGAAACGTAGGAGTGATCCTCGACCTTAACAAATTGACCAGTTCCCAACTGAGCGGCTTCATAGCTCAGTCGGTAGAGAATCGCACAGCCATCGCAGAGGTCATGGGTTCGTATTCCGTTGAAGCGGCCTGAATGTTTCTGGTGTCTGTAAAGAGACAATTGCTTAAATTGTCCAGTTAAATGCGACAATAACCTCTACCATTCATCAACTTTATTCGGTAATAAAGATTAGCGATCATGTAGAAGACGACGTTTCGAGGTCGTCTTCAAATAACGGTCGGTTGAATCGAAAATGAATTAAGTTAATTAAGGACGGTGCCTACTAATTCAAAGGCATCTTTGCGCGGTTTACTGAATATGCGGGAAAAGCAGATCTTACTAAGTGTTATTGAAATCCAACAAGAAAATTGAGGGTAACCACGCATTTTTCGAAGATAATTAATCAACAACATTTGCAAAAAGCTTAAAATACAAAGCAAATTGAAGCTTACAAAGCAAATTGAAGCTTAATTATCTCTGAAAAATGCGTGGTTACCCCCAATTTTCTTTTTGGATACCAAGAGAACTTGCTAAGTTCTTCTTTCTCCCCATAGTTTTGAACCGCGCAAAAATATCCCTGTATTAATAAGCACAACCCATAGGAAATCCGAGTGTCTCGAGATGCGCAGAACGTATGCGCAGTAACAATAGTAGGCACCGTCCTTACGTGTTTGTGTTGTTCGTCAGCAAACGAATCAGCGTGCGCACCCTATAGTGTTTTATGATTTCGCACAAACACAAAATTTCAATTTCGACTCAAAACGACCGTTCTAAATGCAACAGTAGAGACCTTAAAGTGGTACTATGATCAAAGAATCATTTCCTTTTTTTCTTCAGATTTTGAAAGCGTGTTCGCTTAACACCTAACTGGCAAAATTTTGAGCTTTGAGTTTTATCCAAAGGCTGTTTATTTTGAGTGTAAGTTTTGGATTTCATGTTCCGCCATTACTCACGCTCAAAACTGGCCGATTGGACCTCAGAGGGTTGGATCTAGAGAAAATGACGTCATTTACTCACTAGCTTAAAATTTCAGCGTGTAAACGCAATTTATTATATATGCAAAACACGGGTTAAAAAGTCTGAAAGCCCGAAACTCCCGTGCTGCATATTAATTAGGCCGCGTACACACGCATTGCATTCTTAAACTAGTGAGTGTTTGACGTCATTTTCTCCTCGACCCAGCTCTCTCAAGAATTTAAAGTTAGTAATGGCGGACCAATAAATTAGAAAATTCCAGCAAAAATAAACAGGTGTCTTTATAAAATCAGAACTTAAAACTTGAGTGACTTAGTGTTTAGTTAACATAGTTTTGAAATCCAAAGGAAAAACAAAATTTTTTTATGGTCGTAGTACCACTTTAAGATCTAAGACGGCGACGGGAGCGAAAACGTCATTTAATAGTGCGCTCGCGTCTTCCTTAGAACTTGAGATTTGGTCATTTCACGTTGCAGATTGGCGGAGAATGGGAAAGAAATGTACAAACTTTAAAGCGCACGTGCCAAGCCACTGTTTTGCTCATTAAATGCTATTGTTTGGTGGCGTTCTCGATGACGTCGCCGTCGTAAAAACTTAAGGTGCCTAGTCACAAAGGTTACTTCACACAGTGACATAAGCACAAGCATAAAGATGTTCACAGTTGTAACAAAAGCATTAGAAAAGTGAATGCGCAAGCCCAGTGAGCGCCAGAATCAGAGTTGACAGTGTAGGACTGGGCACGATTTACTTGAATTCCCACTGACATCAAATATAGTTAATTCCGCGGGCTTACGCGTGTGCTTTTGCTTAAAGTGCCCCCCTGACCCTTTAATGTTTCTTTGTTTTGTTTTGGAAGATTTCCATATCTTTGAAGAACTCATTTTAGAAAAAAGATTTAGAAAATACTGAATCCTGATATTTTACGAGGGCTGAAAGCGAAGAAAGTGTTGACGATATTTCACATATCAAGTAAAGCTAAGAACCTCGCTCCCAACGTCAGTGGCCTCATAAATCAGTTGGTTAGAGCGTCGCACCAGTATCGCGAGGTCGCGGGTTCAAACCCCGTTAAGTCCTGAATTTTTCAGGCTTCTTTACGCAATTGCAACAATTGCGTTCATAACTGCTAGGATCATAGCTTCACTTGATTTCATATCCGCAGTTCATACATGATCCATTTCATATATATAATTTCTTCGTTGATTTCACATATCGTTCGCATAGTCTCCCAAAAGTGCCCATAATCAGATGCGTGACGGACGAAAGGACATCGCGCTAATTATTTCTTGAAAGTTAAGGCTTTCCGTATCATCTGACAGATATTCTGCGCCATGTGCTTCGGAAAACTATTCGGAGGAGGTCATATTTCGATATTAAATGTAAATATTCCTTGAAATCGCTCTATATTTTCAATACTTCGTGCTTTAAAATTGTCCTTTTCTCACGTCACAGCTAAAAAGTATCAAACATTGGACGCTTTCCATTGTCTGGCTGCTCACGAGCCCCCGACACTCGAATAAATCCAGCGGGGCGGGTAGCCCGCGAAAATTTAAAATTTTAAGTAATTTTTAGCGTTCGTGAAAAAGCCAGCTTTCAATATTTTTGAAAACTTTCTTCGAAAATGAGTTATTAAAAGATATGGAAATCTTACAAAAAAGCAAAAAAGTGAAGGGTTTGGGGTACCTTAACTAACGAATTCTTGGTTTTCACTCACGTGATCAACAGCCATATTTCTCGACGAAAACGAAAGAAAATGGTTGCATAATAACAGAGTTCAATTCCCAGAGGATTGGGTCGGGACACCAACAGGGCGGCCGTGACGTCATGTAAAAACCAAGAATTGTTTCCACACAAATTATCGTGACAATAGCATAGACATAAGCACGAGTAATGAATATGGTTTGGTCAAACTCGGTTTCCGTTGCTTTTGCAAATGTCAGTGTGAAATGTCAGTGTGCAGACCTGAGAAAAACTTAAATGAGCTTCAAACTTACCACGAGAGCCAGATAAAACAACCCAAGATACGAAGCAATGCCAACGGCAAGGAACAAGTTGAAGACAGCTGGTTTCACTCTACAAAAAAAATTAAATACCTTTCTCGTTTAACCATGCCGAAAATTCGTTAATTAACTTGCTCTGAAAGAGCGCAATGGCCGAAGCAGGCTATACTTAAGACCATCACCAAAATAACCCAAACAAGACCAACACCGATCAGTTAGTTGGCTTGGTTTAAAAAGCATTAGCTCTAGTTATTCCAAACACGATTGAGGTAATCTTAGATTACTTTAGACTTGAACGGCAGTTTATTTACTGATCATAGAAAAGTTTCCATCAGGCTTCAGCTTTGACGCAGACTTTTTTCCTTCAGCGTAAAATTTTATGTATCGATTCTTTTCCTTATAACACGGCAGTAGGTCTTCCAGTAATCTTTGTTACCGCCTGCTTCCATTAGTCTTAGCTGTTTAAAGGTAGCCCAAATCGTAAAAATAGCTTACTTAGGTTAACACTATCTTCCAGAAATGAGTAAATCAATAATGAAATTCGTAAACGTAAAGCCAACTGACGATTTAAAGACATCACCGAGAGTAGGTCATGTAATTCGACTCTTACTCTGTACAAAGCTAAATGATACTCAGTAGCTAGTTAATTAGTAATTAGTTCGTGATTGTGTGTCTATTTGTAAACCACTTAAAAGGGAATTAATTGTTATTGTCTTGTAAAGAGAGTCCAAACATTGCACTCAGAATTTTTTCTGAGTACCCCCAAATCTCTCTTTAATAACATTCGTGTTTTGTGTCGTTATATTTAGCTTTCGGTAAATGCAGCAGTTAATCTTTACTTAAAGAGCAGCATTTGGGGGAACACATTGGGACGTTAATTGTCTGTATTCCGAGACACGAGTGATGTTGAAGTTGGGGGGAAAAAAGCAAGGGGACACTTCGTGACGCTTATTGAAGTCAGCGTTCATCTGTGGCTTACAGCCCAGTCCACTGACCGTTTGGCGGCCACAGACTAAAATTCTGTAACCTTACCTTTTATCTCTTAACGTCTTTCACAAATTTCGTTAACGTCTGAAACGAAATAAAAAAAAATAAACTGATGCAAACAAATCTCGCTACCCTCACAGTAAAGTATTTCTACCGCCTTACAAAAGAAGCCTTTCCTAGCACTTGCGTTTGTGCAACGTTTAGAAAATGGAAAAAAAGGGTATGATTCAGATAGTAGAATTATTTTAGTTCTTGTTGGGGCTATCATCGCCGCTTCTCCGAGCCTTAAGATTAAAATCTTACCTGTTCCAAGCCAGTAAAAAGCGGGTGATCTTTATTAAACATCTGCGCTGCTCGAGCATGAGAGCTAAGATAATCCGTTCATGTTTTCACAAAATGTGAATCTACAGCCTTGAGAGAAGAGGAAACCCATCAGGGAAATACTCCTAATACTAACTGTGAATGAGTGTTGTCCTCAGTAGGCTAAGCGTTTGTATATAAACGTGTCAAAACTCAAGTGACGCCTTACGCTACTGTAATTGTGATGGACAATGAAGTAGGAATCTTCGCTGATCAACAGCACCAGGAACTTATTTTTGTACGTCACACAAGGGCAGAGAAAAATATCTGATCTGTGTAGGAATCGAAGCCACGCCTTCCGGATTAGATCACCGCTGCTCTACCAACTGAGCTACAAGGTCAGACGGGAGAAGGGCGTGGGAATTTCAGGACAAATCGGCTCGGTCCAAGGCAAGTACCAACTGGTACTTTCTATCATGATCAGCGAAGGGTACTATTAAATCATCCTTCACATTGATTTCTGTCATGTATACTATTAATACTGCTTTGAACAAAACTAATTTGGGCATTAAACTATTGAACGCGAAGAGTGGTTCACACATGCGACGTGAGGGCAACTTAAAATGCGAACGCGAGTAAAAAAGAAAGCGCTAACGAATGTAATGATTTTTTTTATTCTCTTGGACTTGTATTTGCGCTCGAGTTCGTGTGTGAACCGTGGCAAATGCAAGAACAAGTAAACTTTCGGCTGCCCTGCTCGCCCATACGGAGACAATCCTGCAGCACATTACATCCTGCTTTGCAGAGGCTGCTGAGCTCTTCGGGCTCAAGGTCAGCCTGAAGAAGACAGAAGTTCTCCACCAACTAGCACCACGGGAAGTAGACCAGAGCTGAGAGACGACGACGACGGCGACGGTCCATCAGTTCAGCTACATGGGGTGAGTATCTGATGCCAAGATCGACAACAGACTGGCTTTCGGCAGACTGTACAAACAAGCCTGGAAAAGCAAGCAATTGAAGAAAGGCACAAAATTTATTGTGTAAAGAGCCGTCGTTCTGACCACCCTCTTGTACGGCTCCGAGTCGTGGGTCACCTGTTGTCAACGCTCTAAGAAATTCTCTGTTGCCATTTCAATTAGTCACCGTACTCGAAGGGAATAAAAATTTCAGTCTTTTTTCTTGGCCACTACCCCTTGTCTCCTTTCATCAGCTGAAAAGAATCTCATTTCACCAAGGTCCAAAAGAATATCATCGTTATTACACGCTTTTTGCCTCGATGGTTCAAGCGCACACTTTGAAAAACACTAGCAGGGCGGGTACTTTTACCTGTCCTGACATTAGCAAGGGCGAGCGCTTTGTCGCTGCGGTAGCCTCGCAGCTCTTACAAGGTCTCACCTGATTGGAGACCACCCTAACCCTTAACAAAAGAACAAATAACAGAAACAATGGACCCTAGGCCTAAAACCTAACACTTTTGTTTTAGGCCTAGGGTCCATTGTTTCCGTTATTTGTTCTTTTGTTAAGGGTTAGGGTGGTCTCCAATCAGGTGAGACCTTGTAAGAGCTGCGAGGTGACCCTGTCGCTGGGCATGTTCATGGATCTTTTCCTTAAATTGCGTTTTATTGGATGCAAATCATGCGGAATTTGGCGCAGCTAGTGAAAATTATGGTTGTGTTCACCAACGATGTTTCAAACGAGAATACGTTTGGGGTTAACATCAAATCAACACTGATTTGTCCATGCAAGCACCACGATAACAAGAACACTTGATGCTTCTCAAATCAAATTGATTCCGGCAAATAGTACAAAGATTGGCTGGCTGTAGCAATCGACGTACGTGGCTTGAACTTTGATCTTACTCAGTTAAAACGCAAGGTAACGTTTCTGTAAACATATAATTAATATTCGGAGAGAAAAGGCAGCTATGAAAGGATATGCTCGATAACAGACCGTTGACATTTGTATTTCAAGTCAGGTGCAGCCAATTGCAAGAGGCGGATTCGCGCAAGGATCGCCATTTAATTCGCCGTGCTCTAGGACAACATCAATAAACGTCAGCTGTTAAACAGGTATCACACATAGTTGAACCTTCGATAGCTTCCATGAAAGAATCAGCCATATCGTCTGAGAAAGTTTCCCCCAAAATCTGAAAAGGTTATGTTGATGACAGTTTTGCCGTCGTCAAGAAAGAATGCGTAGGGAATTCCACGATAAATTAAACCCTATATACTCCATGATTTCCTTTACTATGGAAAAAGAGAACAATCAACAAATCTCCTTCCTGGATACCCTAGTCTCCAGGAAGAATGGTTTCATCGTCATTGACGTCTTTCGTAAACCAACGCACACGGACAGATATTTGGACTTTAATTCCCATCATGAGAAGAAACATAATATAATTACAGCATCTACCCTCCTAAACCGTGCTTGTAATCTTCCGAATACAATGGAAAGGAAATCGTCTGAAGTTTATCACGTCACTAACGCCTTCTTGCCAACGGCTATCCACCTGCCGTCATCTCTAAAGTATCAAAAATGAAAATCCTTCCCGGAACTTATTCCTTCACCGGAAGAATTGGTGGGCATGTTTTTCAATCTGATTGAAATAAATCAACCGCTATGGCTTGCCTTCATCATGTTCGTGGTATCACAGAACCCCTCACAAGTCGTCTTAGAAAAAACGGAATTAAAGTTGTGGCTAGACCTCACAAGACCCTGCAACAAGAATTCCCTTCCCCCAAGTTTAGGCCTCCCATTGAACTTCAAACCAATGTGGTGTATAAAATCCCTTGCGCCGATTGTCGTTGGAGCTACATTGGTGAGACTGGAAGGTGTTTTTCAATGAGAAAAAAGGAAGACATTCGAAATGTAAAAATATGTAAAACTGACTCTAATATTGCAGCTCACGCTTGGCGTAATAATCACTCTATTGACTTCAACAATGCCAGAGTAATTGACAAGGGAAACTTTCGAATTCGAAAAACTTTGGAGTCTTGGCACACCGCTAACACAAATGAAGCAGACAATAAATCCAAGCCTTTGCCAAAACAATACTCTATTCTTTTAGATTAGTGTTTTTCCCTTTTACCGTTTTTTATATTTTTTTTTACACTTCCATTTTGTACTTATTTTCCATCTCGCGCATTGACATCTTAGTTTTTAAAGGCTTTAGTCTGGAAGCCGAAAGCTTATGTTTTTAAATTCTTCTTAACCAGAGAACGCTTTTTACATTAACATGTTTCCAAAACGTGGTTACTCTTCTATTTTTACAGTGCAACGCGCATTACCGTGGCCACCCAACAAACTTTCTCATTTGACAGCCTACGTGTAAATACGACAACTCAGCGACCCATACAACGGTGTTCAAATTACAACCGTACGAGGCATGACTGTCAATGAAATTCGCACACCCTGATTGGCCACGGTAAGGCGCATCCCCGGGGCGCATCGCACTGTAAAAAAATATTATCGTTATTTCTCGCTGTTTTCCTCAATATTTCAAGCGCACAGTTTGAAAAACGACTAAAACACTACCCTTTACCGCCCTGACAATAGCAAGGGGAAGCGCTTTGGTGCTTGGCATGTTCATGGACCTTTTCCTTTAAATTGCGTCTTATTGGATACAAATCATGCGGACTTTGACTTCAAATGGCCCAGTGAAACTTATGGTGGTGTTCACCGACGATGCTTCAAACGAGATAGGTTTAGCGTTGACATCAAATCAACGCTGATTTGTTCATGAAAGCACCACGATAACAAGCACGCTTGATGCATGCTTCTCAAATCAATGTCAGTTTTAAATCGTGATTAAATAGTACAAAGATTGGCTGGCTGTAACAATCGACGTGCGTGGCTTCAACTTTGATCTTATTAGTAAAAACGCCAGGGCAACGTTTCTGTTAAGATATAAAATTAATATTCAGAGAGAAAAGGCAGCTGGTGTGCACGATAACAGACCGTACCATTTTGTATTCCAAAATATTTTAATGTACAGCGCATTTTCGCTCCAAGGCTTCTTTTGCGCGCGTGGGCATAGCAAGGCAGATGCAGCCAAGAGGCGGTTTCGCCCGAGGATAGCTATTTAATTCGCGTACTGTAATATTTTCGTGTTCCTTTATGATACCGTAGATCGGCGAAAGCTAGGAAAAAAATTTTCAACAGCAGATCAAGGCCTCACTCGAAAAGTTTATTCTTCCATCTATAAATATGTTGCTAAAAGACAACACCAATAAACGATAGCTGTTAAACGGGGATCACATACAGCTGAACCTTTGAAATTCGCTTTTGTCGCTCAACAACGCCAGATCATTTTCTTACTCAGAGTACAAGGATGGTTTTATCTTCGAAGACGTACTAAAGTGGATAGTTCGTCCAAACACATTATGCGTCTTGTGCTGTCTTTATACGAGACAAATTTAACAGACACAGAAAGGTTTGCCCAAGTTCCTCCCAGACGGATTATGCGTCTTACTCGTCTTGTATTGTTCGTCCCGTCTTTACACCAGACGAATAACAGGAGAGAAGCATAATTTGTCTCATGTTGTCTGAACGGTTATGCATGCGTCTCGAGTATAAAAATGACCAATGGCAGTGGTTCAGTTCCAGTCGGGGTGACACTGACAGAAAATGAATTATGGGGAAACAGCCATCGTCTTTTTCTCGTATTTCTTAAACCAAACGTTTAAGTCATTCATCGTAACTCGATGATGTTATCAAAAATGTTATCTAACAAAAAAATTCACACGAGTATGCTTGTTCCCAAAGGGAAAAGTTCATCATTTCAAAGATTGCTCTTACTTCAATAGATTTAATAGACCAATTTCGATATAATAAAATTCAGTCCGAAACAAAAGGCATCATCTCGGACTGAATTTTAATATATCGAAATTGGTCTATTGTATAGATTGTTTACTAATTATCTTTGAAAAATGCGCGGTTACCACAAATTTTCTTTTTGGATTTCAATAACAATTGTTAAGATCAGCTTTTCCCGCATATTCATAAACCGCGTAAAAATACTTTTGAATTATTATGCACCGTCCCTAAATAATACAACACCATAGAGTTGCTTTCTATATCGACCCAATGAAATTAGGGACTGTGCAATAATTATCAGGAAGGGGGGGTCCTAAAATGAGCTTCACCAAAGGAAAAATTAGATAGGTCCCCCCTCCAGCAGCGTCAAGATTAGCTCTGACCCCCCCTCACGTTCTCTCAAAATTATGATGTGCCCCCCCCCCCTCCCCTCTCTAACCCGTACCTTTATTCACCGTACTGCAACGCATTCCACTGCGTCGTCAGGGATGAAGAGCACCTCGAAACTTTGTTCTTCGTAATCGTCAATTTCCGAATCGTCTGATTGTTCATGATCTTTTTGGTCTTCGGAACTGCTAGATTGCTGCTCATCCGGGTTTTCTTTACCTTGAGCTTCCCCAGCACCTAGAACACGAGCTACGAGTGCTGCTTTCCCTCCGCTGACGGGTAAACCGTGTTCCTTTAGGTAGAATTTCAGTTTACTTGCAGACAGTGAGTTGACTTCAACCTCGTCGGACCAATTAATGTCTGGAAGTTTGTTCCTTTCCGTTGCCCGTTTTTTTGCTTTCATTGCAAGGAATTTTTGGTGCTCTATGAAGTGATTACAGGCATTCACGTCAATCAAAAAGTCGTCGCACAATTTCTGCACCTCTTTGCTGTCGACCCTCCTCCCAGTGGCAAACAATCGCTTAACGTTCTGCATCTTGTAGAAGACCTGGATGGGGTGATGGCTAAATATAAAGCGACATTTCCTATTGGTGCCAAATCTAAAGCATCCAAATCAAGAAAAAAGAAGGAACAGAAGAAAAAAAGGGAGAAGAAGAGGATTGCTGCCTCAGAAAGCCGTAGGACCCGAACCTGTATAATTTTTCGGTTTTTGGGAGGTGAACCGATTGATGACAACTATGAAACAGAAGTACGTGGCATTCCTCAGCTAGAAACTGTAGACCTAGAAACCCTCTCTCTGCTTAAATCAAGAACAGACCTTGGCAAAGCTCACAACGTGGTTTGTGACTTCTCTGCATGAGCGATTGTTTCAATCTATCATATGTTGACATTCTAAATAAGTTAAAGCATGTGTTTATATTGATGCAATATTTAGACATTATGGATAGTCAAAGGCGTGGCATCTGTCTATTTGGAAAATGTTTATTTATTCATTATCGAATTTGTCAAATTTAATTAAGACCCCCCCCCTCAACTTACTTGAGAAATCTAATGTAGAGCCCCCCCTCCATTCCATTATTTTAACTTAAGGCCCCCCCCCCTCTGGTTTTACGCCCCCCCCCCCTCCTGATAATTATTGCACAGTCCCTTAGAGGTTATAATTAACGTTTGTTTGCCACGTTGCTGTTGTCCTGGACTGCTGCTGTACGAGGCAACAAATCGAAACTCAGCTGTTTAAACGAACGAAATGATAGGGCGACTTTCATATGACTTTGAAAAATAAACGTAAAAGCAGAACGAAAACAAAAATGCAAAAAAATTAAATGGTTTAACGAACAAAAGCAATCGAGCGAGAATTTTCATTGGCTTAGCGAACGCGAATGCAAACAACGTCATCTCTCCGTGGAACTTTCTGGAAAGCGATCGGCATTTCGCTTTGACGTCAGTTGAAATTGAGTAATGTGATTGGGCAATCGAACTGTTTACTGCCCATATTAGGAGTTTCCTTGGCGGGAATAAGCCTGGAGAAGCTCTGTTTTAATCTTGCCAAACATTGGTCTGTGAGACAAACTGGGAACACTTTTTCAAGCTCATACGAAAGTAGCTCTATATGAAATGAATCACATATTGAATTGCGGATATGAAATCAAGTAATAAAGGCTACCATCTGCAAGGATCATTCATAGCCTTACCTTATTTCATAACCGCAGTTCATTATCTGATTCATTTCGTTCGTTGATTCATTCATGAACTCACAAATGTCTAGCCCCCAACACCAGTGGCTTCATGATAGCTCAGTTGGTAAGAGCGTCGCACCGGTATCTCGAGGTCACGGGCTTAAAACACAGTTGGAGTCCTGAATTTTTTCAGGCTTCTTTACGCAGGTGCTTAAATTTCGTTAACTGCGAGAATCACAGCCTTACTTCAAATCAGCTGTACGTCCTCGCTATCTTCAAGCGCTCTCCGCAGACTATCATAATTCTTCGATATGGAAGTTCTCCAGGCAACATACCCATGCGCAACAAGAACCAAAGGGCAATATCTGCGCTTAATAACATAGAGGGCAAAATTACTGAATACTGATTGGTCAATGAAGAGGGCATTTTTTCTTAATTTTGCTTGAGAAGAGGGCAAAATTACTCGCTCACGATTGGTCGAGCGCCAAAAATTCTCGCTCCTGATTGGCTGAACGTACCCCTTCCACATTCAGTTGGTTTCTTCTGTTTGAGCAAAACAACTTCGAGTTCATCGAAGTTTGTCTTTTAATTCGCGCTGCATTCGTCAAAAAGGCATAAAGATTAAGAACTAGCTTTAAAAGATGATCTGGAATTTGAATTTTCGAGTGACAAGAAGAAGGGCAAAAGATTTTTTTCATGAAAAGCTTAAAACTTGGATCGACTTACATGGCGCCCGGCGTAGCGGGATTGTGTGGTTGAAAAACAAAATGATTCCCTTCGTCAAGGGCTTTCAGTTTACCACGACATCTTGCAGCTCAACAAAAAAGGTCACAGAACAATTTGCCATTGACGGGAGGAACAAGTAGCTCAAATTTGGTGGATTTCTTTGGACAAACCGTTTGCTATGTTTACGGATGCGTATTTGCAAGTGGTAAAAACCTCTACAGCACAGGTGAATAAAATAAATTGAAGCTTAACATTTGGTTTAATCGTTGTTACTGTTGTTCAGGAATGAAACTCGTATTTTCCTCTCGAGTGGACGTAAATAACAATCATCTATACTCGTTTTGGACGCAAAGAACAAGTTGACTTGCTTGTCTGTTTGTTAGTTGTTTTGCTTCCGAGCGAACGAGTGTTTTAACTCAGCTTAGCTGTCTGTTTTTCGAGGTGCCTCAACAGTGT
>OX421448.1:54216221-54218721 GCA_949126865.1 Montipora capitata
GACAACAATTCATGCCACTCCGTAGACAATACAACATTTTTTTAAGCAAACATTAATCTTGCCACTTTTCGCATTCCTCCGAACATTCTTTTCACTCATTTTTAATTTACGAGTATCACTCTCTATATTTTAATGTTTTAACGGTTCATTTCATGTTATCAGTTATGTTTATCCGCTGAAGACAGTAGACTGGCTGTCGAAAGCTCATATATTTAATATTTTTTTAGTAGAGAACGCCTATTCAACTTTACTATGATTAATCCTGGTAACGGAGCCTCGATATTTTTAATTAGCAGTATCATTATCATAGATTTACTCATGTTATTGTTAGCC
Source organism: Montipora capitata (assembly GCA_949126865.1). Classification (NCBI taxonomy): domain Eukaryota; kingdom Metazoa; phylum Cnidaria; class Anthozoa; order Scleractinia; family Acroporidae; genus Montipora; species Montipora capitata. The sequence goes on from OX421448.1 coordinate 54,216,555, forward strand.
AAAATGACTTAATCCTTAACTAGCTTAGGCATGTCTCAGGCCATGATATTCTGATGACCATGATGTTTCACTATTTCAGATACCACGCTTTGGTGACCAAAAACCGAACGAAAGCCTTGATAATCTTCCTCTGGATTATAGGTACGCTGGAGGGAGTATTTCCAAATATTCTTCAACTCCTGATTGATCGCAGAAGGGGTAAGATTTTACTTCAGTTGCTTCGTGGCTGCATCCAAAACAACTTAATTCCCGGTAAGAGAACACTAGCAATGGTTGTACCTCATTTCCTGTTTTTGATGTCACTCGCCGTCTTCGTACCTAGCGGAATTATGCTGGTCACGCATGCGTGGATTTTCAAAATCTCCACCGAGCAAAAGAGGCGAATCCGCGTAGTGCAAGACGCCATGGGTCTAAAACGCCTCAGTGAAATACGCGCCGCCAAGACAGTCGCGATTATCGTGTTTTCAGCGTTAGCGTGTTTCACACCTCTCCTTGTGGTGGATTTTATCACTACCTTTGAGCCTCCTGCCGGCAAAACGCTTGATCCAAGTCAATTCAATGTCAAATACATTCTTTTCCCGAGTCTTAAAATTCTCACCTTATTGGCCATATGTGTGAACCCACTGATTTACGCTTTGAAAAGTAGGCCCTTCAAGGAAGTGTTTAAACGTATTTTCAAAACTGTGGGCATTTCATTTTATTTCGAGCTAAAAATCAGAAAACCTGGCGATGCTAGTACTCCAAACTGACGCTTTTTCAGAACTGTAATGCAAAAGAAGTTTAGAGACAGCTGGAAAATGAATCGTTAAGCGTTCACATCCTCCGCAAAACAGGCATTTGGCCATTTCAAATTATTACTGTTTTTGTTAGAGACCTTGTATGCCATCTTCGCACAGATGAGATGAGTAACAAGTAACGGGTTTGGAAAATGAACGACAAAGTTGTATATAAATTGACATACAAGTGCAAATGACTGCACAATAGGTTGTTTTCCCAAATAAACCAGTTGCAACCGAGCCTACTGTTTTGAACCGTCGCATGAAGTGACTCAGTTGGTTCAGTAAACAGTGGACTACCACACGGGAGGCTGCTAGTTCGATACAAAACACAACTAACACGCAAGGTCTTAAAATAACTAAAGAGAAAGGGTTGCCTCTATGATGTCAACCTTCTGGGATTAAAAAAACGATTAGTAAGCCCCGTCTAACAAGTCAACCCTGTTGTGTTTAAAATTCTGTGGTACGTTGAAGAGGACTACACACTATTTGCAAACAAAAGGCAACAGAGTTCTCGGCGTTATTGTTTTCCTTCATCTCTCCAACAAATACGGCTGGCTTGGCGTGTATCAGGCCACCTTACCACAAACCGCTCTAAGTCAAAAGAGAGGTCGTTACAAAAGATCTTTATTCTGTTACAAAAATAGTGAGACGAAGAAGGCTTGCATTGGTGGTGATACCCGACACAACCCCCCAAAGGTCCGAGTGCTGCTATGGAAACCCAATGTAAGGAGAATGGTTGGTCGCCCTGCCACTATCGCCTTGAGGAAGGTTCTCAAGGACGAAAATGGATTGGGAATAGATCCTCACGGGCACAGAAAAATGGAGGGAACTAGGGAAGAGCCATGTAACGTATTAATCGTGTATTTCAGATGAAGACCAATTAAAGTGGTACTACGACCAAAAAAAGAGGTTGACCAGTAATAGAGTTATTTCCATAGAGTTATGACATTAGAGTTAGAGTTAAGTTTCCAAAATCCTGAATTCAAGATTTTGGAAGGCCTAAATCCTGAATTCAGAAATACAGAAAGTATCCTAACCATGCATAAAAGCTAACCTTAGGCCTAAGGTTAGCTTTTACTGATAAATGTTGGCTGAGGATTTTGGAAAGTTAACTCTAACTCTACGAGATAACCCTATGAAAATAACTCTAAGAATAGCTGTCCCCCCAAAAAAACAATTCTTTTTTTTTTCTTTGGATTTCAAAACTATGTTAACTAAACACTAACTGACCCAAGTTTTAAGTTCTGATTTTAAAAAGACACCTGTTTATTTTAACTGGAATTTTCTTATTTATTGGTCCGCCATGACTAACTTTAAAATTTTGAGAGAACTGGGTCCAGGAGAAAATGACGTCAAAGACTCAATAGTTTAAGAATGCAATGCGTGTG
>OX421448.1:54223721-54231221 GCA_949126865.1 Montipora capitata
TCACTCACGTGATCAACAGCCATATTTCTCGACGAAAACGAAAGAAAATGGTTGCATAATAACAGAGTTCAATTCCCAGAGGATTGGGTCGGGACACCAACAGGGCGGCTGTGACGTCATGTAAAAACCAAGAATTGTTTCCACACAAATTAACGTGACAATAGCATAGACATAAGCACGAGTAATGAATATGGTTTGGTCAAACTCGGTTTCCGTTGCTTTTGCAAATGTCAGTGTGAAATGTCAGTGTGCTGACCTGAGAAAAACTTAAATGAGCTTCAAACTTACCACGAGAGCCAGATAAAACAACCCAAGATACGAAGCAATGCCAACGGCAAGGAACAAGTTGAAGACAGCTGGTTTCACTCTACAAAAAAAATTAAATACCTTTCTCGTTTAACCATGCCGAAAATTCGTTAATTAACTTGCTCTGAAAGAGCGCAATGGCCGAAGCAGGCTATACTTAAGACCATTACCAAAATAACCCAAACAAGACCAACACCGATCAGTTAGTTGGCTTGGTTTAAAAAGCATTAGCTCTAGTTATTCCAAACACGATTGAGGTAATCTTAGATTACTTTAGACTTGAACGGCAGTTTATTTACTGATCATAGAAAAGTTTCCATCAGGCTTCAGCTTTGACGCAGACTTTTTTCCTTCAGCGTAAAATTTTATGTATCGATTATTTTCCTTATAACACGGCAGTAGGTCTTCCAGTAATCTTTGTTACCGCCTGCTTCCATTAGTCTTAGCTGTTTAAAGGTAGCCCAAATCATAAAAATAGCTTACTTAGGTTAACACTATCTTCCAGAAATGAGTAAATCAATAATGAAATTCGTAAACGTAAAGCCAACTGACGATTTAAAGACATCACCGAGAGTAGGTCATGTAATTCGACTCTTACTTTGTACAAAGCTAAATGATACTCAGTAGCTAGTTAATTAGTAATTAGTTCGTGATTGTGTGTCTATTTGTAAACCACTTAAAAGGGAATTAATTGTTATTGTCTTGTAAAGAGAGTCCAAACATTGCACTCAGAATTTTTTCTGAGTACCCCCAAATCTCTCTTTAATAACATTCGTGTTTTGTGTCGTTATTTTTAGCTTTCGGTAAATGCAGCAGTTAATCTTTACTTAAAGAGCAGCATTTGGGGGAACACATTGGGACGTTAATTGTCTGTATTCCGAGACACGAGTGATGTTGAAGTTGGGGGGAAAAAAGCAAAGGGACACTTCGTGACGCTTATTGAAGTCAGCGTTCATCTGTGGCTTACAGCCCAGTCCACTGACCGTTTGGCGGCCACAGACTAAAATTCTGTAACCTTACCTTTTATCTCTTAACGTCTTTCACAAATTTCGTTAACGTCTGAAACGAAATAAAAAAAAAAACTGATGCAAACAAATCTCGCTACCCTCACAGTAAAGTATTTCTACCGCCTTACAAAAGAAGCCTTTCCTAGCACTTGCGTTTGTGCAACGTTTAGAAAATGGAAATAAAGGGTATGATTCAGATAGTAGAATTATTTTAGTTCTTGTTGGGGCTATCATCGCCGCTTCTCCGAGCCTTAAGATTAAAATCTTACCTGTTCCAAGCCAGTAAGAAGCGGGTGATCTTTATTAAACATCTGCGCTGCTCGAGCATGAGAGCTAAGATAATCCGTTCATGTTTTCACAAAATGTGAATCTACAGCCTTGAGAGAAGAGGAAACCCATCAGGGAAATACTCCTAATACTAACTGTGAATGAGTGTTGTCCTCAGTAGGCTAAGCGTTTGTATATAAACGTGTCAAAACTCAAGTGACGCCTTACGCTACTGTAATTGTGATGGACAATGAAGTAGGAATCTTCGCTGATCAACAGCACCAGGAACTTATTTTTGTACGTCACACAAGGGCAGAGAAAAATATCTGATCTGTGTAGGAATCGAAGCCACGCCTTCCGGATTAGATCACCGCTGCTCTACCAACTGAGCTACAAGGTCAGACGGGAGAAGGGCGTGGGAATTTCAGGACAAATCGGCTCGGTCCAAGGCAAGTACCAACTGGTACTTTCTATCATGATCAGCGAAGGGTACTATTAAATCATCCTTCACATTGATTTCTGTCATGTATACTATTAATACTGCTTTGAGCAAAACTAATTTGGGCATTAAACTATTGAACGCGAAGAGTGGTTCACACATGCGACGTGAGGGCAACTTAAAATGCGAACGCGAGTAAAAAAGAAAGCGCTAACGAATGTAATGATTTTTTTTTATTCTCTTGGACTTGTATTTGCGCTCGAGTTCGTGTGTGAACCGCGGCAAATGCAAGAACAAGTAAACTTTCGGCTGCCCTGCTCGCCCATACGGAGACAATCCTGCAGCACATTACATCCTGCTTTGCAGAGGCTGCTGAGCTCTTCGGGCTCAAGGTCAGCCTGAAGAAGACAGAAGTTCTCCACCAACTAGCACCACGGGAAGTAGACCAGAGCTGAGAGACGACGACGACGGCGACGGTCCATCAGTTCAGCTACATGGGGTGAGTATCTGATGCCAAGATCGACAACAGACTGGCTTTCGGCAGACTGTACAAACGAGTCTGGAAAAGCAAGCAATTGAAGAAAGGCACAAAATTTATTGTGTAAAGAGCCGTCGTTCTGACCACCCTCTTGTACGGCTCCGAGTCGTGGGTCATCTATTGTCACCGCTCTAAGAAATTCTCTGTTGCCATTTCAATTAGTCACCGTACTCGAAGGGAATAAAAATTTCAGTCATTTTTCTTGGCCACTACTCTTTGTCTCCTTTCCTCAGCTGAAAAGAATCTCATTTCACCAGGGTCCAAAAGAATATCATCGTTATTACACGCTTTTTGCCTCAATGGTTCAAGCGCACACTTTGAAAAACGACTAAAACACTAGCAGGGCAGGTACTTTTACCTGCCCTGACATTAGCAAGGGCGAGCGCTTTGTCGCTGGGCATGTTCATGGATCTTTTCCTTAAATTGCGTTTTATTGGATGCAAATCATGCGGAATTTGGCGCAGCTAGTGAAAATTATGGTTGTGTTCACCAACGATGTTTCAAACGAGAATACGTTTGGAGTTAACATCAAATCAACACTGATTTGTCCATGCAAGCACCACGATAACAAGAACACTTGATGCTTCTCTAATCAAATTGATTCCGGCAAATAGTACAAAGATTGGCTGGCTGTAGCAATCGACGTACGTGGCTTGAACTTTGATCTTACTCAGTTAAAACGCAAGGTAACGTTTCTGTAAACATATAATTAATATTCGGAGAGAAAAGGCAGCTATGAAAGGAGATGCTCGATAACAGACCGTTGACATTTGTATTTCAAGGCAGGTGCAGCCAAGAGGCGGATTCGCCATTTAATTCGCCGTGCTGCAGGACAACATCAATAAACGTCAGCTGTTAAACAGGTATCACACATAGTTGAACCTTCAATAGCTTCGATGAAAGAATCAGCCATATCGTCTGAGAAAGTTTCCCCCAAAATCTGAAAAGGTTATGTTGATGACAGTTTTGCCGTCGTCAAGAAAGAATGCGTAGGGAATTCCACGATAAATTAAACCCTATATACTCCATGATTTCCTTTACTATGGAAAAAGAGAACAATCAACAAATCTTCTTCCTAGATACCCTAGTCTCCAGGAAGAATGGTTTCATCGTCATTGGCGTCTTTCGTAAACCAACGCACACGGACAGATATTTGGACTTTAATTCCCATCATGAGAAGAAACATAATATAATTACAGCATCTACCCTCCTAAACCGTGCTTGTAATCTTCCGAATACAATGGAAAGGAAATCGTCTGAAGTTTATCACGTCACTAACGCCTTCTTGCCAACGGCTATCCACCTGCCGTCATCTCTAAAGTATTAAAAATGAAAATCCTTCCCGGAACTTATTCCTTCACCGGAAGAATTGGTGGGCATGTTTTTCAATCTGATTGAAATAAATCAACCGCTATGGCTTGCCTTCATCATGTTCGTGGTATCACAGAACCCCTCACAAGTCGTCTTAGAAAAAACGGAATTAAAGTTGTGACTAGACCTCACAAGACCCTGCAACAAGAATTCCCTTCCCCCAAGTTTAGGCCTCCCATTGAACTTCAAACCAATGTGGTGTATAAAATCCCTTGCGCCGATTGTCGTTGGAGCTACATTGGTGAGACTGGAAGGTGTTTTTCAATGAGAAAAAAGGAAGACATTCGAAATGTAAAAATATGTAAAACTGACTCTAATATTGCAGCTCACGCTTGGCGTAATAATCACTCTATTGACTTCAACAATGCCAGAGTAATTGACAAGGGAAACTTTCGAATTCGAAAAACTTTGGAGTCTTGGCACACCGCTAACACAAATGAAGCAGACAATAAATCCAAGCCTTTGCCAAAACAATACTCTATTCTTTTAGATTAGTGTTTTTCCCTTTTACCGTTTTTTATATTTTTTTTTACACTTCCATTTTGTACGTATTTTCCATCTCGCGCATTGACATCTTAGTTTTTAAAGGCTTTAGTCTGGAAGCCGAAAGCTTATGTTTTTAAATTCTTCTTAACAAGAGAACGCTTTTTACATTAACATGTTTCCAAAACGTGGTTACTCTTCTATTTTTACAGTGCAACGCGCATTACCGTGGCCACCCAACAAACTTTCTCATTTGACAGCCTACGTGTAAATACGACAACTCAGCGACCCATACAACGGTGTTCAAATTACAACCGTACGAGGCATGACTGTCAATGAAATTCGCACACCTTGATTGGCCACGGTAAGGCGCATCCCCGGGGCGCATCGCACTGTAAAAAAATATTATCGTTATTTCTCGCTGTTTTCCTCAATATTTCAAGCGCACAGTTTGAAAAACGACTAAAACACTACCCTTTACCGCCCTGACAATAGCAAGGGGAAGCGCTTTGGTGCTTGGCATGTTCATGGACCTTTTCCTTTAAATTGCGTTTTATTGGATACAAATCATGCGGACTTTGACTTCAAATGGCGCAGTGAAACTTATGGTGGTGTTCACCGACGATGCTTCAAACGAGATAGGTTTAGCGTTGACATCAAATCAACGCTGATTTGTTCATGAAAGCACCACGATAACAAGCACGCTTGATGCATGCTTCTCAAATCAATGTCAGTTTTAAATCGTGATTAAATAGTACAAAGATTGGCTGGCTGTAACAATCGACGTGCGTGGCTTCAACTTTGATCTTATTAGTAAAAACGCCAGGGCAACGTTTCTGTTAAGATATAAAATTAATATTCAGAGAGAAAAGGCAGCTGGTGTGCACGATAACAGACCGTACCATTTTGTATTCCAAAATATTTTAATGTACAGCGCATTTTCGCTCCAAGGCTTCTTTTGCGCGCGTGGGCATAGCAAGGCAGATGCAGCCAAGAGGCGGTTTCGCCCGAGGATAGCTATTTAATTCGCGTACTGTAATATTTTCGTGTTCCTTTATGATACCGTAGATCGGCGAAAGCTAGGAAAAAAATTTTCAACAGCAGATCAAGGCCTCACTCGAAAAGTTTATTCTTCCATCTATAAATATGTTGCTAAAAGACAACACCAATAAACGATAGCTGTTAAACGGGGATCACATACAGCTGAACCTTTGAAATTCGCTTTTGTCGCTCAACAACGCCAGATCATTTTCTTACTCAGAGTACAAGGATGGTTTTATCTTCGAAGACGTACTAAAGTGGATAGTTCGTCCAAACACATTATGCGTCTTGTGCTGTCTTTATACGAGACAAATTTAACAGACACAGAAAGGTTTGCCCAAGTTCCTCCCAGACGGATTATGCGTCTTACTCGTCTTGTATTGTTCGTCCCGTCTTTACACCAGACGAATAACAGGAGAGAAGCATAATTTGTCTCATGTTGTCTGAACGGTTATGCATGCGTCTCGAGTATAAAAATGACCAATGGCAGTGGTTCAGTTCCAGTCGGGGTGACACTGACAGAAAATGAATTATGGGGAAACAGCCATCGTCTTTTTCTCGTATTTCTTAAACCAAACGTTTAAGTCATTCATCGTAACTCGATGATGTTATCAAAAATGTTATCTAACAAAAAAATTCACACGAGTATGCTTGTTCCCAAAGGGAAAAGTTCATCATTTCAAAGATTGCTCTTACTTCAATAGATTTAATAGACCAATTTCGATATAATAAAATTCAGTCCGAAACAAAAGGCATCATCTCGGACTGAATTTTAATATATCGAAATTGGTCTATTGTATAGATTGTTTACTAATTATCTTTGAAAAATGCGCGGTTACCACAAATTTTCTTTTTGGATTTCAATAACAATTGTTAAGATCAGCTTTTCCCGCATATTCATAAACCGCGTAAAAATACTTTTGAATTATTATGCACCGTCCCTAAATAATACAACACCATAGAGTTGCTTTCTATATCGACCCAATGAAATTAGGGACTGTGCAATAATTATCAGGAAGGGGGGGTCCTAAAATGAGCTTCACCAAAGGAAAAATTAGATAGGTCCCTCCTCCAGCAACGTCGAGATTAGCTCTGACCCCCCCTCACGTTCTCTACGTTCTCTCAAAATTATGATGTGCCCCCCCCCCCCCTCCCCTCTCTAACCCGTACCTTTATTCACCGTACTGCAACGCATTCCACTGCGTCGTCAGGGATGAAGAGCACCTCGAAACTTTGTTCTTCATAATCGTCAATTTCCGAATCGTCTGATTGTTCATGATCTTTTTGGTCTTCGGAACTGCTAGATTGCTGCTCATCCGGGTTTTCTTTACCTTGAGCTTCCCCAGCACCTAGAACACGAGCTACGAGTGCTGCTTTCCCTCCGCTGACGGGTAAACCGTGTTCCTTTAGGTAGAATTTCAGTTTACTTGCAGACAGTGAGTTGACTTCAACCTCGTCGGACCAATTAATGTCTGAAAGTTTGTTCCTTTCCGTTGCCCGTTTTTTTGCTTTCATTGCAAGGAATTTTTGGTGCTCTATGAAGTGATTACAGGCATTCACGTCAATCAAAAAGTCGTCGCACAATTTCTGCACCTCTTTGCTGTCGACCCTCCTCCCAGTGGCAAACAATCGCTTAACGTTCTGCATCTTGTAGAAGACCTGGATGGGGTGATGGCTAAATATAAAGCGACATTTCCTATTGGTGCTAAATCTAAAGCATCCAAATCAAGAAAAAAGAAGGAACAGAAGAAAAAAAGGGAGAAGAAGAGGATTGCTGCCTCAGAAAGCCGTAGGACCCGAACCTGTATAATTTTTCGGTTTTTGGGAGGTGAACCGATTGATGACAACTATGAAACAGAAGTACGTGGCATTCCTCAGCTAGAAACTGTAGACCTAGAAACCCTCTCTCTGCTTAAATCAAGAACAGACCTGGCATGTCTGTGGGACCTCTTAAATGCCAAATGTTTTATTGGCAAAGCTCACAACGTGGTTTCTGACTTCTTTGCATGAGCGATTGTTTCAATATATCATATGTTGACATTCTAAAT
>OX421448.1:54241221-54251221 GCA_949126865.1 Montipora capitata
TTTCAAAATCTCCACCGAGCAAAAGAGGCGAATCCGCGTAGTGCAAGACGCCATGGGTCTAAAACGCCTCAGTGAAATACGCGCCGCCAAGACAGTCGCGATTATCGTGTTTTCAGCGTTAGCGTGTTTCACACCTCTCCTTGTGGTGGATTTTATCACTACCTTTGAGCCTCCTGCCGGCAAAACGCTTGATCCAAGTCAATTCAATGTCAAATACATTCTTTTCCCGAGTCTTAAAATTCTCACCTTATTGGCCATATGTGTGAACCCACTGATTTACGCTTTGAAAAGTAGGCCCTTCAAGGAAGTGTTTAAACGTATTTTCAAAACTGTGGGCATTTCATTTTATTTCGAGCTAAAAATCAGAAAACCTGGCGATGCTAGTACTCCAAACTGACGCTTTTTCAGAACTTTAATGCAAAAGAAGTTTAGAGACAGCTGGAAAATGAATCGTTAAGCGTTCACATCCTCCGCAAAACAGGCATTTGGCCATTTCAAATTATTACTGTTTTTGTTAGACCTTGTATGCCATCTTCGCACAGATGAGATGAGTAACAAGTAACGGGTTTGGAAAATGAACGACAAAGTTGTATATAAATTGACATACAAGTGCAAATGACTGCACAATAAGTTGTTTTCCCAAATAAACCAGTTGCAACCGAGCCTACTGTTTTGAACCGTCGCATGAAGTGACTCAGTTGGTTCAGTGAACAGTGGACTACCACACGGGAGGCTGCTAGTTCGATACAAAACACAACTAACACGCGATGGTCTTAAAATAACTAAAGAGAAAGGGTTGCCTCTATGATGTCAACCTTCTGGGATTAAAAAAACGATTAGTAAGCCCCGTCTAACAAGTCAACCCTATTGTGTTTAAAATTCTGTGGTACGTTGAAGAGGACTACACACTATTTGCAAACAAAAGGCAACAGAGTTCTCGGCGTTATTGTTTTCCTTCATCTCTCCAACAAATACGGCTGGCTTGGCGTGTATCAGGCCACCTTACCACAAACCGCTCTAAGTCAAAAGAGAGGTCGTTACAAAAGATCTTTATTCTGTTACAAAAATAGTGAGACGAAGAAGGCTTGCATTGGTGGTGATACCCGACACAACCCCCCAAAGGTCAGAGTGCTGCTATGGAAACCCAATGTAAGGAGAATGGTTGGTCGCCCTGCCACTATCGCCTTGAGGAAGGTTCTCAAGGACGAAAATGGATTGGGAATAGATCCTCACGGGCACAGAAAATTGTAGGGAACTAGGGAAGAGCCATGTAACGTATTAATCGTGTATTTCAGATGAAGACCAATTAAAGTGGTACTACGACCAAAAAAAGAGGTTGACCAGTAATAGAGTTATTTCCATAGAGTTATGACATTAGAGTTAGAGTTAAGTTTCCAAAATCCTGAATTCAAGATTTTGGAAGGCCTAAATCCTGAATTCAGAAATACAGAAAGTATCCTAACCATGCATAAAAGCTAACCTTAGGCCTAAGGTTAGCTTTTACTGATAAATGTTGGCTGAGGATTTTGGAAACTTAACTCTAACTCTACGAGATAACCCTATGAAAATAACTCTAAGAATAGCTGTCCCCCCAAAAAAACAATTCTTTTTTTTTTCTTTGGATTTCAAAACTATGTTAACTAAACACTAACTGACCCAAGTTTTAAGTTCTGATTTTAAAAAGACACCTGTTTATTTTAACTGGAATTTTCTTATTTATTGGTCCGCCATGACTAACTTTAAAATCTTTAGAGAACTGGGTCGAGGAGAAAATGACGTCAAAGACTCAATAGTTTTAGAATGCAATGCGTGTGTACGCGGCTGAATTAATATGCAGCACGGGAGTTTCGGGCTTTCAGACTTTTAAACCCGTGTTTTGCATATATAATAATTGCGTTTACACGCTGAAATTTTAAGCTAGTGAGTAAATGACGTCATTTTCTCTAGATCCAAACCTCTGATGTCCAATTGGTCAGTTTTGAACGTGAGTAATGGCGGACCGTGAAATCCAAAACTTACACTCAAAATAGAACAGCCTTCGGATAAAACTCAAAGCTCAAAATTATGCCAGTTAGGTGTTAAGCGAGCACGCTTTCAAAATCTGAAGAAAAATAGGAAATGATTTTTTGATCATAGTACCACTTTAATTGATCAAATAAGATATTGGCCGTTTTTATACTAAGTCGCTTAGTGGGTCTTTGAAGACGCAATAAACGATTTAGATCATCCAGACGCATAATGAGTCTTTCCGTCGCCCCGTCTTAAAAGACGCATTAAAATAAATTGTCCAAAGTCGTCCGGATGCGTTATGCGTCTCTACTACAAAAAAGGCCACTGTAGCTGTACATGAGAGGAAAATGAGAGGCACGTGAGATAAGTTGGACAACCGCGCAACGCCAAAGCAGTGCAGATTAACGCTAAAGCAATACCGATCAACATGAAATTGTCATTTGCTCATTTAATAGTGTTCAATTCAAAATATAATCAAATTGTTGACATATCAAAATTTGAAGAATTTCTTAAAGGTGCCGTGTCATATTAACTAGTAGGAGAGAAGCAATACCAACAAATGGATCAACCACTTCTGCACTGGACAAAACCACTGCTGTTTTGTTTTGAAATTTGACACTGGCTTGGGAAGAATTTCACTTAATATGGAGAAATTCTGTGATAAAGAGAAACGAAACAAGTCCTCATGAGTAATTATTTGCAAAGCACGGTGAGTTTCTTTCGGAGGTTTGGTTGCACCTTTAAGTATTAAGGTGTATTCAAGAGTATATTTTGCACCGTGTTCACGGTTAGCATCGAGCTGAAATTTCGTTTCGCCAAAACTGAAAGAAACGTTATCGAGTTTAGCACACTTATGCATCAGTCAATTCCAGCAGTGCCCATCCCCCCCCCCCCCGGGCTAACCCCCGGGCATTAGCATTTTTTTGAAAAAATGGGCAAATTCCCCGGGGCGGGGACACATAAGCCATCTAAATGCCCCGGGGTGGGAACGAAGAAATTAAAGAGGGCAAATGCCCCGCCCCCGGGATCGTCTCCTTCCAATAGGCGTCTGTATTCGCAGGCTACTTTGTCTGTCAAGAATCAAGACATCTTAAATGATCTTTCATCACATTTTACGCTCGCAACATCTGTCTTGAAGATCGCATTATTTCAATTCACAAACCTTCTGTATTTCAACTCCACTTTCATGAATTTAAAAATTGCTAGGCTAGTTTTGAATGCGAAATGCAAAGTAGTCGTGTTTACGCAGTCTTCACGTCAGTGATTGTTTTGTGATATTAGTAGTTCACCTTATCGCTTTTATACATGTATAAATGAAGAAATACCTAAAATTGAGAAAACATACCTTTAAAAACATCCACAAGTTTTTCGAGTCCGTGACGGACAAGCCAGTCTTTAACGAAGGCCTCGTCTTTTCCGATAAACTCTTCATGTTATTTCGAAAACACGTGTGTCAAATGCCCGGGGTCGCCCCGGGGTAGGCTAATGGCCAGCTCCCGGGCCGCGATAACATTGCGAATGCCCCACCACCGGGACTGACACCTTGAGAAAATGTCCCGCGGTTGCCCGGGTGGGGGGATGGGCACAGCTGGAAAGGTTTGATGCATTACTAACCAAGTTTGAGGTCCGTACTCTAAGTAACTGATCTAATTTTGTCCCGCTGATTTATGGCCCAAGCGCAATAAACCAGAGGAAACGAGGTCAGTAAGACGTTTATTATATCTCTGAGGTAATAAGGCATGCTGGAAAGGAAAGTAGTTGATATCAAGAGAAACGTTCAACGGTCACAAATGATTAGCATGCGTAAAATCTGAAAAACGAATAAATCTTATTGGCTTTTTTAAGTAGTTGCTTACAAGATTCAAGTAGTTTCACAAGTCTACTTCAAATAAACAATATGAAAAACTTGCTAAAAAATGTTGCATCCAAATATTAATTTTAAAATTAGCGGGCCGTACTGTAGAGAATACAGCCTGTTAAAATAGCCAATCATGTTCGCGTTAGCCGTTTCACGTAAAAGCAATCCTAAAGCTTTCTATTTCAAACATCAACTACATTCGAATGGTTATTTGAAGTGCGGGTTATTGACGAAAAGTAGGAGTAATCCTCGACCTTAACAAATTGACCAGTTCCCAACTGAGCGGCTTCATAGCTCAGTCGGTAGAGAATCGCACAGCCATCACAGAGGTCATGGGTTCGAATTCCGTTGAAGGAGCTTGACTGTTTCTGGTGTCTGTAAAGAGACAGTTGCTTAAATTGTCCAGTTAAATGCGAGGATAACCTCTACCATTCATCAACTTTATTCGGTAACAAAGATTAGCGATCATGTAGAAGACGACGTTTCGAGGTCGTCTTCAAATAACGGTCGGTTGAATCGAAAATGAATTAGGTTAATTAAGGACGGTGCCTACTAATTCAAAGGCATTTTTGCGCGGTTTACTGAATATGCGGGAAAAGCAGATCTTACTAAGTGTTATTGAAATCCAACAAGAAATTTGAGGGTAACCACGCATTTTTCGAAGATAATTAATCAACAACATTTGCAAAAAGCTTAAAATACAAAGCAAATTGAAGCTTAATTATCTCTGAAAAATGCCTGGTTACCCCCAATTTTCTTTTTGGATACCAAGAGAACTTGCTAAGTTCTTCTTTCTCCCCATAGTTTTGAACCGCGCAAAAATATCCCTGTATTAATAAGCACAACCCATAGGAAATCCGAGTGTCTCGAGATGCGCAGAACGTATGCGCAGTAACAATAGTAGGCACCGTCCTTACGTGTTTGTGTTGTTCGTCAGCAAACGAATCAGCGTGCGCACCCTATAGTGTTTTATGATTTCGCACAAACACAAAATTTCAATTTCGACTCAAAACAACCGTTCTAAATGCAACAGTAGAGACCTTAAGACCTAAGAGGGTGACGGGAGCGAAAACGTCATTTAATAGTGCTCTCGCGTCTTCCTTAGAACTTGAGATTTGGTCATTTCACGTTGCAGATTGGCGGAGAATGGGAAAGAAATGTACAAACTTTAAAGCGCACGTGCCAAGCCACTGTTTTGCTCATTAAATGCTATTGTTTGGTGGCGTTCTCGATGACGTCGCCGTCGTAGAATCTTAAGGTGCCTAGTTGCAAAGGTTGCTTCACACAGTGACATAAGCACAAGCATAAAGATGTTCACAGTTGTAACAAAAGCATTAGAAAAGTGAATGCGCAAGCCCAGTGAGCTCCAGAATCAGAGTTGACAGAGTAGGACTGGGCACGATTTACTTGAATTCCCGCTGACATCAAATATAGTTAATTCCGCGGGCTTACGCGTGTGCTTTTGCTTAACGTGCCCCCCTGACCTTTCAATGTTTCTTTGTTTTGTTTTGGAAGATTTCCATATCTTTGAAGAACTCATTTTAGAAAAAAGATTTAGAAAATACTGAATCCTGATATTTTACGAGGGCTGAAAGCGAAGAAAGTGTTGACGATATTTCACATATCAAGTAAAGCTAAGAACCTCGCTCCCAACGTCAGTGGCTTCATAAATCAGTTGGTTAGAGCGCCGCACCAGTATTGCGAGGTCGCGGGTTCAAACCCCGTTAAGTCCTGAATTTTTCAGGCTTCTTTACGCAATTGCAAAAATTGCGTTCATAACTGCTAGGATCATAGCTTCACTTGATTTCATATCCGCAGTTCATACATGATCCATTTCATATATATAATTTCTTCGTTGATTTCACATATCGTTCGCATAGTCTCCCAAAAGTGCCCATAATCAGATGAGTGACGGACGAAAGGACATCGCGCTAATTATTTCTTGAAAGTTAAGGCTTTCCGTATCATCTGACAGATATTCTGCGCCATGTGCTTCGGAAAACTATTCGGAGGAGGACATATTTCGATATTAATTGTAAATATTCCTTGAAATCGCTCTATATTTTCAATACTTCGTGCTTTAAAATTGTCCTTTTCTCACGTCACAGCTAAAAAGTATCAAACATTGGACGCTTTCCATTGGCTGGCTGCTCATGAGCCCCCGACACTCGAATAAATGGGCGGGTAGCCCGCGAAAATTTAAAATTTTAAGTAATTTTTAGCGTTCGTGAAAAAGCCAGCTTTCAATATTTTTGAAAACTTTCTTCGAAAATGAGTTATTAAAAGATATGGAAATCTTACAAAATAGTAAAAAAGTGAAGGGTTTGGGGTACCTTAACTAACGAGTTCTTGGTTTTCACTCACGTGATCAACAGCCATGTTTCTCGACGAAAACAAATGAAAATGGTTGCATAATAACAGAGTTCAATTCGCGGAGGATTGGGTCGGGACACCAACACGGCGGCCGTGACGTCATGAAAAAACCAAGAATTGTTTCCACACAAATTAACGTGACAATAGCATAGACATAAGCACGAGTAATGAATATGGTTTGGTCAAACTCGGTTTCCGTTGCTTTTGCAAATGTCAGTGTGCAGACCTAAGAAAAACTTAAATGAGTTTCAAACTTACCACGAGAGCCAGATAAAACAACCCAAGATACGAAGCAATGCCAACGGCAAGGAACAAGCGAAGACAGCTGGCTTCACTCTACAAAAAAAATGAATACCTTTCTCGTTTAACCATGCCGAAAATTCGTTAATTAACTTGCTCTGAAAGAGCGCAATGGCCGAAGCAGGCTATACTTAAGACCATCACCAAAATAACCCAAACAAGACCAACACCGATCACTTAGTTGGCTTGGTTTAAAAAGCATTAGCTCTAGTTATTCCAAACACGATTGAGGTAATCTTAGATTACTTTAGACTTGAATTGCAGTTTATTTACTGATCAAAGAAAAGTTTCCATCAGGCTTATAATTCAGTTTTGACGCAGACTTTTTTCCTTCAGCGTAAAACCACATTGTTAGGGTTTTATGTAGCGATTCTTTTCCTTATAACATGGCAGTAGGTCTTCCAGTAATCTTTGTTACCGCCTGCTTCCATTAGTCTTAGCTGTTTAAAGGTAGCTCAAATCGTAAAAATAGCTTACTTAGGTTAACGCTATCTTCCAGAAATGAGTAAATCAATAATGAAATTCGTAAACGTAAAGCCAACTGACCATTTAAAGACATCACCGAGAGTAGGTCATGTAATTCGACTCTTACTTTGTACAAAGCTAAATGATACTCAGTAGCTAGTTAATTAGTAATTAGTTCGTGATTGTGTGTCTATTTGTAAACCACTTAAAAGGGAATTAATTGTTATTGTCTTGTAAAGAGAGTCCAAACATTGCACTCAGAATTTTTTCTGAGTACCCCCAAATCTCTCTTTAATAACATTCGTGTTTTGTGTCGTTATTTTTAGCTTTCGGTAAATGCAGCAGTTAATTTTTACTTAAAGAGCAGCATTTGGGGTTACACATTGGGACGTTAATAGTCTGTATTCCGAGACACGAGTGATGTTGAAGTTGGGGGGAAAAAAAGCAAAGGGACACTTCGTGACGCTTATTGAAGTCCGCGTTCATCTGTGGCTTACAGCCCAGTCCACTGGCCATTTGGCGGAGCCACAGACTAAAATTCTGTAACCTTACCTTTTATCTCTTAACGTCTTTCACAAATTTCGTTAACGTCTGAAACGAAATAAAAAAAAATAAGCTGATGCAAACAAATCTGGCTACCCTCACAGTAAAGTATTTCTACCGCCTTACAAAAGAAGCCTTTCCTAGCACTTGCGTTTGTGCAACGTTTAGAAAATGGAAAAAAAGGATATGATTCAGATAGTAGAATTTTTTTAGTTCTTGTTGGGGCTATCATCGCCGCTTCTCCGAGCCTTAAGATTAAAATCTTACCTGTTCCAAGCCAGTAAGAAGCGGGTGATCTTTATTAAACATCTGCGCTGCTCGAGCATGAGAGCTAAGATAATCCGTCCATGTTTTCACAAAATGTGAGTCTACAGCCTTGAGAGAAGAGGAAAGCCATCAGGGAAATACTCCTAATACTAACTGTGAATGAGTGTTGCCCTCAGTAGGCTAAGCGCTTGTATATAAACGTGTCAAAAATCAAGTGACGCCTTACGCTACTGTAATTGTGATGGACAATGAAGTAGGAAGCTTCGCTGATCAACAGCACCAGGAACTTATTTTTGTACGTCACACAAGGGCAGAGAAAAATATCTCATCTGTGTAGGAATCGAAGCCACGCCTTCCAGATTAGATCACCGCTGCTCTACCAACTGAGCTACAAGGTCAGACGGGAGAAGGGCGTGGGAATTTCAGGACAAATCGGCTCGGTCCAAGGCAAGTACCAACTGGTACTTTCTATTGATCAGCGAAGGGTACTATTAAATCATCCTTCACATTGATTTCTGTCATGTATACTACTAATACTGCTTTGAGCAAAACTAATTTGGGCATTAAACTATTGAACGCGAAGAGTGGTTCACACATGCGACGTGAGGGCAACTTAAAATGCGAACGCGAGTAAAAAAGAAAGCGCTAACGAATGTAATGATTTTTTTTTAATTCTCTTGGACTTGTATTTACGCTCGAGTTCGTGTGCGAACCGTGGCAAATGCAAGAACAAGTAAGCTTTCGGCTGCCCTATACGGAGACAGCCCTGCAGCACATTACATCCTGCTTTGCAGAGGCTGCTGAGCTCTTCGGACTCGAGGTCAGCCTGAAGAAGACAGAAGTTCTCCACCAGCCAGCACCACAGGAAGTATACCAGAGCTGAGAGTGAGACAGAGGAGACGACGGTCCATCAGTTCAGCTACATGGGGTGAGTATCTGATGCCAAGATCGACAACAGACTGGCTTTCGGCAGACTGTACAAACAAGCCTGGAACAGCAAGCAATTGAAGAAAGGCACAAAATTTATTGTGTAAAGAGCAGTCGTTCTGACCACCCCCTTGTACGGCTCCGAGTCGTGGGTCACCTATTGTCACCGCTCTAAGAAATTCTCTGTTGCCATTTCAATTAGTCACCGTACTCGAAGGGAATAAAAATTTCAGTCATTTTTCTTGGCCACTACCCCTTGTCTCCTTTCATCAGCTGAAAAGAATCTCATTTCACCATGGTCCAAAAGAATATCATCGTTATTACACGTTTTTTGCCTCAATGGTTCAAGCGCACACTTTGAAAAACGACTAAAACACTAGCAGGGCAGGTACTTTTACCTGCCCTGACATTAGCAAGGGCGAACGCTTTGTCGCTGGGCATGTTCATGGATCTTTTCCTTAAATTGCGTTTTATTGGATGAAAATCATGGGGAATTTGGCGCAGCTAGTGAAAATTATGGTTGTGTTCACCAACGATGTTTCAAACGAGAATACGTTTGGGGTTAACATCAAATCAACACTGATTTGTCCATGCAAGCACCACGATAACAAGAACACTTGATGCTTCTCAAATCAAATTGATTCCGGCAAATAGTACAAAGATTGGCTGGCTGTAGCAATCGACGTACGTGGCTTTAACTTTGATCTTACTCAGTTAAAACGCAAGGTAACGTTTCTGTAAACATATAATTAATATTCGGAGAGAAAAGGCAGCTATGAAAGGAGATGCTCGATAACAGACCGTTGACATTTGTATTTCAAGGCAGGTGCAGCCAAGAGGCGGGTTCGCGCAAGGATCGCCATTTAATTCGCCGTGCTCTAGGACAACATCAATAAACGTCAGCTGTTAAAAAGGTATCACACATAGTTGAACCTTCGATAGCTTCCATGAAAGAATCAGCCATATCGTCTGAGAAGGTTTCCCCCAAAATCTGAAAAGGTTATGTTGATGACAGTTTTGCCGTCGTCAAGAAAGAATGCGTAGGGAATTCCACGATAAATTAAACCCTATATACCCCATGATTTCCTTTACTATGGAAAAAGAGAACAATCAACAAATCTTCTCCCTAGATACCCTAGTCTCCAGGAAGAATGGTTTCATCGTCATTGACGTCTTCCGTAAACCAACGCACACGGACAGATATTTGGACTTCAATTCCCATCATGAGAAGAAACATAATATAATTACAGCATCTAC
>OX421448.1:54256221-54258721 GCA_949126865.1 Montipora capitata
TTCAGTTGGTTTCTTCTGTTTGAGCAAAACAACTTCGAGTTCATCGAAGTTTGTCTTTTAATTCGCGCTGCATTCGTCAAAAAGGCATAAAGATTAAGAACTAGCTTTAAAAGATGATCTGGAATTTGAATTTTCGAGTGACAAGAAGAAGGGCAAAAGATTTTTTTCATGAAAAGCTTAAAACTTGGATCGACTTACATGGCGCCCGGCGTAGCGGGATTGTGTGGTTGAAAAACAAAATGATTCCTTTCGTCAAGGGCTTTCAGTTTACCACGACATCTTGCAGCTCAACAAAAAAGGTCACAGAACAATTTGCCATTGACGGGAGGAACAAGTAGCTCAAATTTGGTAGATTTCTTTGGACAAACCGTTTGCTATGTTTACGGATGCGTATTTGCAAGTGGTAAAAACCTCTACAGCACAGGTGAATAAAATAAATTGAAGCTTAACATTTGGTTTAATCGTTGTTACTGTTGTTCAGGAATGAAACTCGTATTTTCCTCTCGAGTGGACGTAAATAACAATCATCTATACTCGTTTTGGACGCAAAGAACAAGTTGACTTGCTTGTCTGTTTGTTAGTTGTTTTGCTTCCGAGCGAACGAGTGTTTTAACTCAGCTTAGCTGTCTGTTTTTCGAGGTGCCTCAACAGTGTTAAGAAAATTTTGCCCTCTATGTTATTAACAAGTAATAACGCGCGACTCGGGCAATTTCAGCAACTTCTGAAAACAAGCGTGATATTAATCCTTAATTTTACTCGGCCCCATGCGATTACCTATACTAATATATGACTAGCTCCGTGAGCGGGCAAGATGAACCAAATCCCGCGCTGCGATTGGCTACCCCGAGCAGGCAAGATGGAGCTATCTTTTATCCCATATAATGAATCCTTCGACATCGTCTCGGTCCGCGGTAAACACGCAAAAAAAGAACTTATAGCCAATATCCAACCATCTTGACCGAAGCTTAGTCAATAAACCCATATATAGTGCATTCCGCGCACATTTGAAGTTTCTCGACCGCTGGTTGAAAGGGAACCAATACTCAGGGTACGAAATTACTAAGAGGGCTGTGTGCACCTGTGCAGTTGTCGTTTTGCATATCGCAAATTTCACTTAATGGATATTCAAGGGAAAATTTTGTCTCCTCGAATTTTGTCGTCGATTTAGGCATTTCAACAGATCCCAAAAAAGGTAAGAAATATTAAAAGGATTTAAAAAATTGTATTGAACTATCCTTTACACACAGGTAAACAAATATAATGCAGATATTATCAAAAAAAGTGACGGTGAGGATTGTAGGAAAACAATTCAAAAGGATATCAAATGGCAAAGATTCGCAAATATTTGAAACCTACCGTATGAATGAATAGTCTTGATTTTCTCAAAATGACTAAAACATCGGTTTTTTCTCAAAAATAAATGAACAAATAGAGGACAGAATTAACGAAAAGGGCGTGGAAGAAAGAGCATCGCGGCAAAGCCATCGGAAAAGTTAGCTAAGCCATTTTGTTGAACGTTTTGCAACTTAAATAAGATTGTTCACTGAACCAGCTATGTTAAAGAAACCTTCAAAGCAAATTACCACTTTAACAAGCCGAGCATTACCGTGTTATTAACTGAAATGATTTTTCAGTATTCATGACCGATAACAATATGATTCAAGGAAAACTCAAGAACTCCCAGGTGCCCTAACCAAATGTGCAAAAGAACAAATATTAATTTCAATATTTTGGATTTATTCAAAACAGGCCATTGCAAAACAAGCAAAAAGAAGGCTTGTATACAGAAGGTACATGAAATAACTGTTATCAGAAGTGCGGCCTGAAGAATAATTGTAAGAAGAAAATTCAAGCGAGTGGTAAGGTTTATAACCAAAGTTAACAGCCAAACGCGTTCAAGCCCAAAATTCACTAACTAGAAAGAACAAAGCTAATGTTTCCTCTGACAATTAGCACGGATTAAAATTTCCTCACAGCATACGTACAATCCGGGTCAAAACACTTCGGGACACTTGTCAAATTTTGGGCGAAAAGTAGAGAATTTACTGTACACGCTTACATCGTTATATGAGCAACGTTTGTTCTTCTTTCGCTGCCTTTTTTGCGCCCCCCTTCCCCCCAGACAATGTTGAAACATGCCAGCGATCGATGAACGGATCTTGATTTTGGAGACCGTGAAAAATCAACATTGTAATGGGGGGAGGGGGAAAAGCACGAATTGTCCCGACAGTTTTGACCAGGATTGTAGGTTATCTAGCTTGAGAGATAACCTTTAAGCTGTATATGCGAAATTAAGAACTGAATCATACCGTGAGGACGGAAAACACATTGACTTTTATATTGATATTCATTTATGAACAAAATAAACATGAAGTCATTTATTCGACTTCTATTTCGAAAGGCGTCATTTCTGGAAGGCAGTGGCCAGGGCTTACCACATATTATCAAAGAAATTGGGATATTGTCTTCCTTGTGACTCCAAGGATTCTAGAGAAAATGT
>OX421448.1:54263721-54278721 GCA_949126865.1 Montipora capitata
TAATTACAACCTGAGAAACTCTGAGGGAAAACTGGCTTTGCCAAAACCAAGAACTAATTATTTAAAGCGAAGTTTCTCCTATAGCGGGGCCACATTATGAAATAACTTGCACAATAGCTTAAAGAATGTTGGATTTGTTGAT
Source organism: Montipora capitata (assembly GCA_949126865.1). NCBI lineage: Eukaryota > Metazoa > Cnidaria > Anthozoa > Scleractinia > Acroporidae > Montipora > Montipora capitata. The sequence goes on from OX421448.1 coordinate 54,263,864, forward strand.
CAATTTAAGCGAAACTTAAAGAAGGTATCCAGTATATCGGATTCCCAGACGGCAATCATGTAAAGCAGTTGTAAATAGTTTTAGTTTTTAACTTGAAGCTTAAACTGATGGTGCCAAAAATGGCTATTTAAACCTTACGGCCCCTGCTCAGTGCTCGTGCTAACATGACTGCACCAATTAGAGAGGTTTTTGATTGTTCTTCAAGAAAAACCAATAAGAAGACACTTTGTTTCAGGGTTCCTTAGAGCTCGTCTCTCCCTCAGTCAAGAGAAGAACTCTGGGGTCGAGATTGGGAAGAGCTGTGCAAATGAATGCAACATCGTTCTGCTACGCTTCGGCGATTAAGGAACAAAATTAAATGTTGGGAGTTGTTGGCCAACAATGTTACGTCCGTTTACACGGGGTTTTAAAGTCCCAATCAGCTATATAGCCGTATGCCATAGGATGACTCAAGTGTCTTTCTAATACGGTTATTTCCTTTGTCAACGAATTAGAAAGACACTTGAGTCATGGCATACGGCCAAAACTGTTGAGGCGGACAACAATTCATGCCACTCCGTAGACAATACAACATTTTTTTAAGCAAACATTAATCTTGCCACTTTTCGCATTCCTCCGAACATTCTTTTCACTCATTTTTAATTTACGAGTATCACTCTCTATATTTTAATGTTTTAACGGTTCATTTCATGTTATCAGTTATGTTTATCCGCTGAAGACAGTAGACTGGCTGTCGAAAGCTCATATATTTAATATTTTTTTAGTAGAGAACGCCTATTCAACTTTACTATGATTAATCCTGGTAACGGAGCCTCGATATTTTTAATTAGCAGTATCATTATCATAGATTTACTCATGTTATTGTTAGCCAAAATGACTTAATCCTTAACTAGCTTAGGCATGTCTCAGGCCATGATATTCTGATGACCATGATGTTTCACTATTTCAGATACCACGCTTTGGTGACCAAAAACCGAACGAAAGCCTTGATAATCTTCCTCTGGATTATAGGTACGCTGGAGGGAGTATTTCCAAATATTCTTCAACTCCTGATTGATCGCAGAAGGGGTAAGATTTTACTTCAGTTGCTTCGTGGCTGCATCCAAAACAACTTAATTCCCGGTAAGAGAACACTAGCAATGGTTGTACCTCATTTCCTGTTTTTGATGTCACTCGCCGTCTTCGTACCTAGCGGAATTATGCTGGTCACGCATGCGTGGATTTTCAAAATCTCCACCGAGCAAAAGAGGCGAATCCGCGTAGTGCAAGACGCCATGGGTCTAAAACGCCTCAGTGAAATACGCGCCGCCAAGACAGTCGCGATTATCGTGTTTTCAGCGTTAGCGTGTTTCACACCTCTCCTTGTGGTGGATTTTATCACTACCTTTGAGCCTCCTGCCGGCAAAACGCTTGATCCAAGTCAATTCAATGTCAAATACATTCTTTTCCCGAGTCTTAAAATTCTCACCTTATTGGCCATATGTGTGAACCCACTGATTTACGCTTTGAAAAGTAGGCCCTTCAAGGAAGTGTTTAAACGTATTTTCAAAACTGTGGGCATTTCATTTTATTTCGAGCTAAAAATCAGAAAACCTGGCGATGCTAGTACTCCAAACTGACGCTTTTTCAGAACTTTAATGCAAAAGAAGTTTAGAGACAGCTGGAAAATGAATCGTTAAGCGTTCACATCCTCCGCAAAACAGGCATTTGGCCATTTCAAATTATTACTGTTTTTGTTAGAGACCTTGTATGCCATCTTCGCACAGATGAGATGAGTAACAAGTAACGGGTTTGGAAAATGAACGACAAAGTTGTATATAAATTGACATACAAGTGCAAATGACTGCACAATAGGTTGTTTTCCCAAATAAACCAGTTGCAACCGAGCCTACTGTTTTGAACCGTCGCATGAAGTGACTCAGTTGGTTCAGTAAACAGTGGACTACCACACGGGAGGCTGCTAGTTCGATACAAAACACAACTAACACGCAAGGTCTTAAAATAACTAAAGAGAAAGGGTTGCCTCTATGATGTCAACCTTCTGGGATTAAAAAAACGATTAGTAAGCCCCGTCTAACAAGTCAACCCTGTTGTGTTTAAAATTCTGTGGTACGTTGAAGAGGACTACACACTATTTGCAAACAAAAGGCAACAGAGTTCTCGGCGTTATTGTTTTCCTTCATCTCTCCAACAAATACGGCTGGCTTGGCGTGTATCAGGCCACCTTACCACAAACCGCTCTAAGTCAAAAGAGAGGTCGTTACAAAAGATCTTTATTCTGTTACAAAAATAGTGAGACGAAGAAGGCTTGCATTGGTGGTGATACCCGACACAACCCCCCAAAGGTCCGAGTGCTGCTATGGAAACCCAATGTAAGGAGAATGGTTGGTCGCCCTGCCACTATCGCCTTGAGGAAGGTTCTCAAGGACGAAAATGGATTGGGAATAGATCCTCACGGGCACAGAAAAATGGAGGGAACTAGGGAAGAGCCATGTAACGTATTAATCGTGTATTTCAGATGAAGACCAATTAAAGTGGTACTACGACCAAAAAAAGAGGTTGACCAGTAATAGAGTTATTTCCATAGAGTTATGACATTAGAGTTAGAGTTAAGTTTCCAAAATCCTGAATTCAAGATTTTGGAAGGCCTAAATCCTGAATTCAGAAATACAGAAAGTATCCTAACCATGCATAAAAGCTAACCTTAGGCCTAAGGTTAGCTTTTACTGATAAATGTTGGCTGAGGATTTTGGAAACTTAACTCTAACTCTACGAGATAACCCTATGAAAATAACTCTAAGAATAGCTGTCCCCCCAAAAAAACAATTCATTTTTTTTTCTTTGGATTTCAAAACTATGTTAACTAAACACTAACTGACCCAAGTTTTAAGTTCTGATTTTAAAAAGATACCTGTTTATTTTAACTGGAATTTTCTTATTTATTGGTCCGCCATGACTAACTTTAAAATTTTGAGAGAACTGGGTCGAGGAGAAAATGACGTCAAAGACTCAATAGTTTAAGAATGCAATGCGTGTGTACGCGGCTGAATTAATATGCAGCACGGGAGTTTCGGGCTTTCAGACTTTTAAACCCGTGTTTTGCATATATAATAATTGCGTTTACACGCTGAAATTTTAAGCTAGTGAGTAAATGACGTCATTTTCTCTAGATCCAAACCTCTGATGTCCAATTGGTCAGTTTTGAACGTGAGTAATGGCGGACCGTGAAATCCAAAACTTACACTCAAAATAGAACAGCCTTCGGATAAAACTCAAAGCTCAAAATTATGCCAGTTAGGTGTTAAGCGAGCACGCTTTCAAAATCTGAGGAAAAATAGGAAATGATTTTTTGATCATAGTACCACTTTAATTGATCAAATAAGATATTGGCCGTTTTTATACTAAGTCGCTTAGTGGGTCTTTGAAGACGCAATAAACGATTTAGATCATCCAGACGAATAATGAGTCTTTCCGTCGCCCCGTCTTAAAAGACGCATTAAAATAAATTGTCCAAAGTCGTCCGGATGCGTTATGCGTCTCTACTACAAAAAAGGCCACTGTAGCTGTACATGAGAGGAAAATGAGAGGCACGTGAGATAAGTTGGACAACCGCGCAACGCCAAAGCAGTGCAGATTAACGCTAAAGCAATACCGATCAACATGAAATTGTCATTTGCTCATTTAATAGTGTTCAATTCAAAATATAATCAAATTGTTGACATATCAAAATTTGAAGAATTTCTTAAAGGTGCCGTGTCATATTAACTAGTAGGAGAGAAGCAATACCAACAAATGGATCAACCACTTCTGCACTGGACAAAACCACTGCTGTTTTGTTTTGAAATTTGACACTGGCTTGGGAAGAATTTCACTTAATATGGAGAAATTCTGTGATAAAGAGAAACGAAACAAGTCCTCATGAGTAATTATTTGCAAAGCACGGTGAGTTTCTTTCAGAGGTTTGGTTGCACCTTTAAGTATTAAGGTGTATTCAAGAGTATATTTTGCACCGTGTTCACGGTTAGCATCGAGCTGAAATTTCGTTTCGCCAAAACTGAAAGAAACGTTATCGAGTTTACCACACTTATGCATCAGTCAATTCCAGCAGTGCCCATCCCCCCCCCCCCCGGGCTAACCCCCGGGCATTAGCATTTTTTTGAAAAAATGGGCAAATTCCCCGGGGCGGGGACACATAAGCTATCTAAATGCCCCGGGGTGGGAACGAAGAAATTAAAGAGGGCAAATGCCCCGCCCCCGGGATCGTCTCCTTCCAATAGGCGTCTGTATTCGCAGGCTACTTTGTCTGTCAAGAATCAAGACATCTTAAATGATCTTTCATCACATTTTAGGCTCGCAACATCTGTCTTGAAGATCGCATTATTTCAATTCACAAACCTTCTGTATTTCAACTCCACTTTCATGAATTTAAAAATTGCTAGGCTAGTTTTGAATGCGAAATGCGAAGTAGTCGTGTTTACGCAGTCTTCACGTCAGTGATTGTTTTGTGATATTAGTTCACCTTATCGCTTTTATACATGTATAAATGAAGAAATACCTAAAATTGAGAAAACATACCTTTAAAAACATCCACAAGTTTTTCGAGTCCGTGACGGACAAGCCAGTCATTAACGAAGGCCTCGTCTTTTCCGATAAACTCTTCATGTTATTTCGAAAACACGTGTGTCAAATGCCCGGGGTCGCCCCGGGGTAGGCTAATGGCCAGCTCCCGGGCCGCGATAACATTGCGAATGCCCCACCACCGGGACTGACACCTTGAGAAAATGTCCCGCGGTTGCCCGGTGGGGGGATGGGCACCGCTGGAAAGGTTTGATGCATTACTAACCAAGTTTGAGGTCCGTACTCTAAGTAACTGATCTAATTTTGTCCCGCTGATTTATGGCCCAAGCGCAATAAACCAGAGGAAACAAGGTCAGTAAGACGTTTATTATATCTCTGAGGTAATAAGGCATGCGGGAAAGGAAAGTAGTTGATATCAAGAGAAACGTTCAACGGTCACAAATGATTAGCATGCGTAAAATCTGAAAAACGAATAAATCTTATTGGCTTTTTTAAGTAGTTGCTTACAAGATTCAAGTAGTTTCACAAGTCTACTTCAAATAAACAATATGAAAAACTTGCTAAAAAATGTTGCATCCAAATATTAATTTTAAAATTAGCAGGCCGTACTGTAGAGAATACAGCCTGTTAAAATAGCCAATCATGTTCGTGTTAGCCGTTTCACGTAAAAGCAATCCTAAAGCTTTCTATTTCAAACATCAACTACATTCGAATGGTTATTTGAAGTGCGGGTTATTGACGAAAAGTAGGAGTAATCCTCGACCTTAACAAATTGACCAGTTCCCATAGCTCAGTCGGTAGAGAATCGCACAGCCATCACAGAGGTCGCGTGGGTTCGAATTCCGTTGAAGGAGCTTGAATGTTTCTGGTGTCTGTAAAGAGACAGTTGCTTAAATTGTCCAGTTAAATGCGAGAATAACCTCTACCATTCATCAACTTTATTCGGTAACAAAGATTAGCGATCATGTAGAAGACGACGTTTCGAGGTCGTCTTCAAATAACGGTCGGTTGAATCGAAAATGAATTAGGTTAATTAAGGACGGTGCCTACTAATTCAAAGGCATTTTTGCGCGGTTTACTGAATATGCGGGAAAAGCAGATCTTACTAAGTGTTATTGAAATCCAACAAGAAAATTGAGGGTAACCACGCATTTTTCGAAGATAATTAATCAACAACATTTGCAAAAAGCTTAAAATACAAAGCAAATTGAAGCTTACAAAGCAAATTGAAGCTTAATTATCTCTGAAAAATGCCTGGTTACCCCCAATTTTCTGTTTGGATACCAAGAGAACTTGCTAAGTTCTTCTTTCTCCCCATAGTTTTGAACCGCGCAAAAATATCCCTGTATTAATAAGCACAACCCATAGGAAATCCGAGTGTCTCGAGATGCGCAGAACGTATGCGCAGTAACAATAGTAGGCACCGTCCTTACGTGTTTGTGTTGTTCGTCAGCAAACGAATCAGCGTGCGCACCCTATAGTGTTTTATGATTTCGCACAAACACAAAATTTCAATTTCGACTCAAAACAACCGTTCTAAATGCAACAGTAGAGACCTTAAGACCTAAGAGGGCGACGGGAGCGAAAACGTCATTTAATAGTGCGCTCGCGTCTTCCTTAGAACTTGAGATTTGGTCATTTCACGTTGCAGATTGGCGGAGAATGGGAAAGAAATGTACAAACTTTAAAGCGCACGTGCCAAGCCACTGTTTTGCTCATTAAATGCTATTGTTTGGTGGCGTTCTCGATGACGTCGACGTCGTAGAATCTTAAGGTGCCTAGTTGCAAAGGTTGCTTCACACAGTGACATAAGCACAAGCATAAAGATGTTCACAGTTGTGACAAAAGCATTAGAAAAGTGAATGCGCAAGCCCAGTGAGCTCCAGAATCAGAGTTGACAGAGTAGGACTGGGCACGATTTACTTGAATTCCCGCTGACATCAAATATAGTTAATTCCGCGGGCTTACGCGTGTGCTTTTGCTTAACGTGCCCCCCTGACCTTTCAATGTTTCTTTGTTTTGTTTTGGAAGATTTCCATATCTTTGAAGAACTCATTTTAGAAAAAAGATTTAGAAAATACTGAATCCTGATATTTTACGAGGGCTGAAAGCGAAGAAAGTGTTGACGATATTTCACATATCAAGTAAAGCTAAGAACCTCGCTCCCAACGTCAGTGGCTTCATAAATCAGTTGGTTAGAGCGCCGCACCAGTATTGCGAGGTCGCGGGTTCAAACCCCGTTAAGTCCTCAATTTTTCAGGCTTCTTTACGCAATTGCAAAAATTGCGTTCATAACTGCTAGGATCATAGCTTCACTTGATTTCATATCCGCAGTTCATGCATGATCCATTTCATATATATAATTTCTTCGTTGATTTCACATATCGTTCGCATAGTCTCCCAAAAGTGCCCATAATCAGATGAGTGACGGACGAAAGGACATCGCGCTAATTATTTCTTGAAAGTTAAGGCTTTCCGTATCATCTGACAGATATTCTGCGCCATGTGCTTCGGAAAACTATTAGGAGGAGGACATATTTCGATATTAATTGTAAATATTCCTTGAAATCGCTCTATATTTTCAATACTTCGTGCTTTAAAATTGTCCTTTTCTCACGTCACAGCTAAAAAGTATCAAACATTGGACGCTTTCCATTGGCTGGCTGCTCATGAGCCCCCGACACTCGAATAAATGGGCGGGTAGCCCGCGAAAATTTAAAATTTTAAGTAATTTTTAGCGTTCGTGAAAAAGCCAGCTTTCAATATTTTTGAAAACTTTCTTCGAAAATGAGTTATTAAAAGATATGGAAATCTTACAAAATAGTAAAAAAGTGAAGGGTTTGGGGTACCTTAACTAACGAATTCTTGGTTTTCACTCACGTGATCAACAGCCATGTTTCTCGACGAAAACAAATGAAAATGGTTGCATAATAACAGAGTTCAATTCGCGGAGGATTGGGTCGGGACACCAACACGGCGGCCGTGACGTCATGAAAAAACCAAGAATTGTTTCCACACAAATTAACGTGACAATAGCATAGACATAAGCACGAGTAATGAATATGGTTTGGTCAAACTCGGTTTCCGTTGCTTTTGCAAATGTCAGTGTGCAGACCTAAGAAAAACTTAAATGAGTTTCAAACTTACCACGAGAGCCAGATAAAACAACCCAAGATACGAAGCAATGCCAACGGCAAGGAACAAGTCGAAGACAGCTGGCTTCACTCTACAAAAAAAATAAATACCTTTCTCGTTTAACCATGCCGAAAATTCGTTAATTAACTTGCTCTGAAAGAGCTCAATGGCCGAAGCAGGCTATACTTAAGACCATCACCAAAATAACCCAAGCAAGACCAACACCGATCAGTTAGTTGGCTTGGTTTAAAAAGCATTAGCTCTAGTTATTCCAAACACGATTGAGGTAATCTTAGATTACTTTAGACTTTAATTGCAGTTTATTTACTGATCAAAGAAAAGTTTCCATCAGGCTTCAGTTTTGACGCAGACTTTTTTCCTTCAGCGTAAAACCACATTGTTAGGGTTTTATGTAGCGATTCTTTTCCTTATAACACGGCAGTAGGTCTTCCAGTAATCTTTGTTACCGCCTGCTTCCATTAGTCTTAGCTGTTTAAAGGTAGCCCAAATCGTAAAAATAGCTTACTTAGGTTAACGCTATCTTCCAGAAATGAGTAAATCAATAATGAAATTCGTAAACGTAAAGCCAACTGACCATTTAAAGACATCACCGAGAGTAGGTCATGTAATTCGACTCTTACTTTGTACAAAGCTAAATGATACTCAGTAGCTAGTTAATTAGTAATTAGTTCGTGATTGTGTGTCTATTTGTAAACCACTTAAAAGGGAATTAATTGTTATTGTCTTGTAAAGAGAGTCCAAACATTGCACTCAGAATTTTTTCTGAGTACCCCCAAATCTCTCTTTAATAACATTCGTGTTTTGTGTCGTTATTTTTAGCTTTCGGTAAATGCAGCAGTTAATCTTTACTTAAAGAGCAGCATTTGGGGTGACACATTGGGACGTTAATTGTCTGTATTTCGAGACACGAGTGATGTTGAAGTTGGGGGGAAAAAAAAGCAAAGGGACACTTCGTGACGCTTATTGAAGTCCGCGTTCATCTGTGGCTTACAGCCCAGTCCACTGGCCATTTGGCGGAGCCACAGACTAAAATTCTGTAACCTTACCTTTTATCTCTTAACGTCTTTCACAAATTTCGTTAACGTCTGAAACGAAATAAAAAAAATGAACTGATGCAAACAAATCTGGCTACCCTCACAGTAAATTATTTCTACCGCCTTACAAAAGAAGCCTTTCCTAGCACTTGCGTTTGTGCAACGTTAAGAAAATGGAAAAAAAAGGATATGATTCAGATAGTAGAATTTTTTTAGTTCTTGTTGGGGCTATCATCGCCGCTTCTCCGAGCCTTAAGATTAAAATCTTACCTGTTCCAAGCCAGTAAGAAGCGGGTGATCTCTATTAAACATCTGCGCTGCTCGAGCATGAGAGCTAAGATAATCCGTCCATGTTTTCACAAAATGTGAATCTACAGCCCTGAGAGAAGAGGAAACCCATCAGGGAAATACTCCTAATACTAACTGTGAATGAGTGTTGTCCTCAGTAGGCTAAGCGCTTGTATATAAACGTGTCAAAAATCAAGTGACGCCTTACGCTACTGTAATTGTGATGGACAACGAAGTAGGAAGCTTCGCTGATCAACAAGAACTTATTTTTGTACGTCACACAAGGGCAGAGAAAAATATCTGATCTGTGTAGGAATTGAAGCCACGCCTTCCAGATTAGATCACCGCTGCTCTACCAACTGAGCTACAAGGTCAGACGGGAGAAGGGCGTGGGAATTTCAGGACAAATCGGCTCGGTCCAAGGCAAGTACCAACTGGTACTTTCTATTGATCAGCGAAGGGTACTATTAAATCATCCTTCACATTGATTTCTGTCATGTATACTACTAATACTGCTTTGAGCAAAACTAATTTGGGCATTAAACTATTGAACGCGAAGAGTGGTTCACACATGCGACGTGAGGGCAACTTAAAATGCGAACGCGAGTAAAAAAGAAAGCGCTAACGAATGTAATGATTTTTTTTTTAATTCTCTTGGACTTGTATTTACGCTCGAGTTCGTGTGCGAACCGTGGCAAATGCAAGAACAAGTAAACTTTCGGCTGCCCTATACGGAGACAGCCCTGCAGCACATTACATCCTGCTTTGCAGAGGCTGCCGAGCTCTTCGGACTCGAGGTCAGCCTGAAGAAGACAGAAGTTCTCCACCAGCCAGCACCACAGGAAGTATACCAGAGCTGAGAGTGAGACAGAGGAGACGACGGTCCATCAGTTCAGCTACATGAGGTGAGTATCTGATGCCAAGATCGACAACAGACTGGCTTTCGGCAGACTGTACAAACAAGCCTGGAACAGCAAGCAATTGAAGAAAGGCACAAAATTTATTGTGTAAAGAGCCGTCGTTCTGACCACCCTCTTGTACAGCTCCGAGTCGTGGGTCACCTGTTGTCACCGCTCTAAGAAATTCTCTGTTGCCATTTCAATTAGTCACCGTACTCGAAGGGAATAAAAATTTCAGTCATTTTTCTTGGCCACTACCCCTTGTCTCCTTTCCTCAGCTGAAAAGAATCTCATTTCACCAGGGTCCAAAAAAATATCATCGTTATTATACGCTTTTTGCCTCGATGGTTCAAGCGCACACTTTGAAAAACACTAGCAGGGCGGGTACTTTTACCTGCCCTGACATTAGCAAGGGCGAACGCTTTGTCGCTGGGCATGTTCATGGATCTTTTCCTTAAATTGCGTTTTATTGGATGAAAATCATGGGGAATTTGGCGCAGCTAGTGAAAATTATGGTTGTGTTCACCAACGATGTTTCAAACGAGAATACGTTTGGGGTTAACATCAAATCAACACTGATTTGTCCATGCAAGCACCACGATAACAAGAACACTTGATGCTTCTCAAATCAAATTGATTCCGGCAAATAGTACAAAGATTGGCTGGCTGTAGCAATCGACGTACGTGGCTTCAACTTTGATCTTAAGTAGTAAAAACGCAAGGCAATGTTTCTGTAAACATATGATTAATATTCGGGGAGAAAAGGCAGCTATGAAAGAGTGTGCACGATAACAGACCGTTGACATTTGTATTTCAAGTCAGGTGCAGCCAAGAGTCGGATTCGCGCAAGGATCGCCATTTAATTCGCCGTGCTGCAGGACAACATCAATAAACGTCAGCTGTTAAACAGGTATCACACATAGTTGAACCTTCGATAGCTTCCATGAAAGAATCAACCATATCGTCTGAGAAAGTTTCCCCCAAAATCTGAAAAGGTTATGTTGATGACAGTTTTGCCGTCGTCAAGAAAGAATGCGTAGGGAATTCCACGATAAATTAAACCCTATATACCCCATGATTTCCTTTACTATGGAAAAAGAGAACAATCAACAAATCTCCTTCCTAGATACCCTAGTCTCCAGGAAGAATGGTTTCATCGTCATTGACGTCTTTCGTAAACCAACGCACACGGACAGATATTTGGACTTTAATTCCCATCATGAGAAGAAACATAATATAATTACAGCATCTACCCTCCTAAACCGTGCTTGTAATCTTCCGAATACAATGGAAAGGAAATCGTCTGAAGTTTATCACGTCACTAACGCCTTCTTGCCAACGGCTATCCACCTGCCGTCATCTCTAAAGTATTAAAAATGAAAATCCTTCCCGGAACTTATTCCTTCACCGGAAGAATTGGTGGGCATGTTTTTCAATCTGATTGAAATAAATCAACCGCTATGGCTTGCCTTCATCATGTTCGTGGTATCACAGAACCCCTCACAAGTCGTCCTAGAAAGAACGGAATTACAGTTGTGACTAGACCTCACAAAACCCTGCAACAAGAATTCCCTTCCCCCAAGTTTAGGCCTCTCATTGAACTTCAAACCAATGTGGTGTATAAAATCCCTTGCGCCGATTGTCGTTGGAGCTACATTGGTGAGACTGGAAGGTGTTTTTTAAAGAGAAAAAAGGAAGACATTCGAAATGTAAAAATATGTAAAATAAAACTGGCTCTAATATTGTAGCTCACACTTGGCATAATAATCACTCTATTGACTTCAACAATGCCAGAGTTAATTGACAAGAGAAACTTCCGAATTCGAAAACCTTTTGGAGTCTTGCCACACCGCTAACACTAATGAAGCAGACAATAACTCCAAGACAATAACTCCACCGATCGTTTGACATGTACCTCCGCAAATGTCATTTATTGCATAACCTGTATGTTATGCAATAAATTATACATTGGCGAGACAGGCAGACGACTAGGTGACCGATTCTGCGAACACCTTCGCGATGTTGAGAAGAATGGCAAGGATGCATCTAAGCCAGTCGCTCGTCATTTTTATCTCCCTAGCCACTCCGAAAAACACATGGCTATCTGCGGCCTTTCCGTAAATCTAGGTACGACGGAAAGCCGCAAGAATCTGGAACAAAACTTCATCTTCCAAGTCGGCACACATGCAAAGAGGCATGACTGTCAATGAAATTCGCACACCCTGATTGACGGATGATTTGTAAAAAAAAATTGTTAGGTGGCCACGATAAGGCGCATCGCACTGTAAAAGAATATTATCGTTATTACACGCTGTTTTCCTCAATATTTCAAGTGCACAATTTGAAAAACGACTAAGACACTACCCTTTTCCCGCCCTGACAATAGCAAGGGGAAGCGCTTTAGTGCTTGGCATGTTCATGGACCTTTTCCTTTAAATTGCGTTTTATTGGATACAAATCATGCGGACTTTGACTTCAAATGGCGCAGTGAAACTTATGATTGTGTTCACCAACGATGCTTCAAACGAGAATAGATTTGGCGTTGACATCAAATCAACGCTGATTTGTTCATTCTCAAATCAACGGTGAGTTTTAAATCGGGATTAGCTGATTGATCCCGGCAAATAGTACAAAGATTTGCTGGCTGTAGCAATCGACGTGCGTGGCTTCAACGTTGATCTTAATTAGTAAAAACGCCACGGCAGCGTCAAGATATATAATTAATATTCCGAGAGAAAAGGCAGCTGGTGTGCACGATAACAGACCGTCGATTTGTATTCCAAAATATTTTGTTGTACAGCGCATTTTCGCTCCAAGGCTTCTTTTGCGCGCGTGGGCATAGCAAGGCAGATGCAGCCAAGAGGCGGTTTCGCCCGAAGATAGCTATTTAATTCGTCGTGCTGTAGATTCGCCGTAGATCGGCGAAAGCTAGGAATAAAAATTTCAACAGCAGATCAAGGCCTGATTCGAAAAGTTTATTCTTCCATCTGTAAATATGTTGCTAAAAGACAACATCAATAAACGACAGCTGTTAAACGGGGATCACGCACAGCTGAACCTTTGAAATTCGCTTTGTCGCTCAACCACGCCAGATCATTTTCTTACTTAGAGTACAAGGATGGTTTTACCTTCGAAGACGTACTAAAGAGGATAGTTCGTCCAAACACATTATGCGTCTTGTGCTGTCTTTATACGAGACAAATTTAACAGACACAGAGTTCATCCCAGACGGATTATGCGTCTTACTCGTGTTGTATTGTTCGACCCGTCTTTACACCAGACGAATAACAGGAGAGAAGCATAATTTGTCTGAACGGTTATGCATGCTTCTCAAGTATAAAAATGGCAAAATGTGCAATGGCAGTGGTTCAGTTCCGGTTGGGGTGACACTGACAGAAAATGAATTATGGGGAAACAGCCATCGTCTTTTTCTTGTATTTCTTAAACCAAACGTTTAAGTTATTCATCGTAACTCGACGATGATATCAAAAAGTTATCTAAAAAAAATTCCACCCGAGTATGCTTGTTCCCAAAGGGAAAAGTTCATCATTTCAAAGATTGCTCTTACTTCAATAGATTTACATGTAATAGACCAATTTCGATATAATAAAATTCAGTCCGAAACAAAAGGCATCATCTCGGACTGAATTTTAATAGATCGAAATTGGTCTATTGTATAGATTATTTAATAATTATCTTTGAAAAATGCGCGGTTACCCCCAATTTTCTTTTTGGATTTCAATAACAATTGTTAAGATCAGCTTTTCCCGCATATTCATAAACCGCGTAAAATACTTTTGAATTATTATGCACCGTCCCTAAATAATACAACACCACAGAGTTGCTTTCTATATCGACCCAATGAAATTAGAGGTTATAATTAACGTTTGTTTGCCACGTTGCTGTTGTCCTGGACTGCTGCTGTACGAGGCAACAAATCGAAACTCAGCTGTTTAAACGAACGAAATGACTTTGAAAAATAAACGTAAAAACAGAACGAAAACAAAAATGCAACAAAATTAAATGGCTTAAGGGCCCACGGACGGATTTTTCGCCCGTTGCTAGGGAAGTGAAATGTTACTTCCGGTGACTGACGTCATCACATAGTGAGCTGACCAGAAAACCCATTCACAAGCAAAAATCACCGCACGAACTGTTGTTTGCATCGAAGGTTTTTCCTCGCCTTTCCTTGCCCTCGTTCTCAGATCAACTGCGCATGCGTAAACGAACTGACTTCCGGTTTGAGAAAAACCTAAATTTCCGGCGGTCTTTAAGTTGAATTAATTTTTTTTCATATGGGACCTTTCACCTCCAAATACAGAATATAGGCAAGCATTGATTTTTTCAAATCACCTTTTTTGAAAATTTTATGGGTAATTCAGTATATCTCTCTAAAAAGAACATTTTTCAAAATAAAAAGAAAACCATGCTTGGCTGGATGCAAAAACGAATACAAATTATGAAACCACTGATTAAATACCCAAATTGTGTAACATGTAGACAAATTTAGAGTTCTTTTATTGGTCACGTGACGACGGGCGTGGCATGATGACGTCATATTTAGGGTCATTGGTTTACAAAAGTTGGAAACTGACCAAAACAATGCCAAATTCTCTCAAATTAGTTAATTATTACATCCTTAGCAACTCACCCCAAAAAATACGTCAGTAGGCCCTTACCGAACAAAAGCAAACGAGCGAGAATTTTCTTTTGCTTAGCGAACGCGAATGCAAACAACGTCATCTCTTCGTGAACGGCTTTCTGGAAAGCGTTGGGCATTTCGCTTTGACGTCAGTGATGTGATTTGGCAATCGAACTGTTTACTGCCCATATTAGGTGTTTCCTTGGCGGGAATAAGGAGAAACTCTGTTTTAATCTTGCCAAACATTGGTCCGTGAGACAA
>OX421448.1:54283721-54293721 GCA_949126865.1 Montipora capitata
TGGTCATGGCTCATTTGGCGGTAATTTCCTTGGATCGTTTGTTGGCTATAAAGATGCCCATGAGGTATGCAACGAGAGTTATAAATTTACAAGACTTCATTTAGCGAGAGTACACATACAAGATATCTTTAAAAATTACCTCCACGAGCGCGCGTTGGATTAGTCTCCTTTGCAGCCGCTCGGGTCGAAGTCACGCAACGCTCTTCGTCCCAACGCGGACTAGCGTGTCGACTGGCCTGTCGACTAGCGTTGGATGTGAGATGGCAGATGGCGAAAGAGGCGCGAAGTGCCGAGTTGGCTATAATCACCTATCTAACAAGCGCGGGTGAATATTTTTTTTCATTAAAAACGCCACCAAATTATGGGTTACTCTTCCATACTTTATTTTGTAAGAACAAAAAAAAATTGATGCGTACAATTACTGGCATTTGTAGAACATTGTATAATTAACAATTATTGACTTCCTAACCTCGGTTAATGCATTTCTCGTGTTCTGATTGGTTCACTCTCGGTTATCAGCTCATATACCTTAGTTTGACCAGGCGTACCACAAGATGATTAGTAGGGTGGGAGGTCATGATCGCAGGTTAAGTTTGACCTTATATGTTAAATGATTGTGCCAAGCGTTGCTAAGCTAAAAGTGTTTTTTCGCCGGAAAGCGAAATAAAGCAAGAAGAAAAAGTTTTTGTGGAAAGTTTTGATCAATTCCGACATTTAGAAGTACGCGAAAAGGTAAGATATGTTTTTGTGATGAGCCTGCGTCTGTCTGACCACAACGTCTTACACAACATCGCATAAGTTCTCATCCCGTTTTTCGCCGGTATCTCGTACTTTCTAAACTTTTGGTAAACCAATTATTCCATTCGGTTTTCTCCGGGTACTCCGGTTTCCCCTCTCCTCAAAAACCGACATTTGACTTGATTTACTTTCATTGTTCATTTCAGTTTACAGTGTCCCCAATTAGCGCTCGAGCGCTAGAACGACTAGACACTTAAAAAATAAAGTTCCTTTCCTTTCGCGCTTATTGGATATACAATACAATACAATACATACTTAATTGACCGCTCCTCATAGGGGCTTTTCAGGGCCAATGAAACACAATCAACGAAACAACAGAACACAACAACTACAACTGATAACCATGATGCTTTACTATTTCAGATACCAAGCTTTGGTGACCAAAAACCGAACGCAAGCCTTGATAATCTTCCTCTGGATTATAGGTACGCTGGAGGGAGTATTTCCAAATATTCTTCAAGTCCTGATTGATAGCAGAAGGGTTACGACTTTACTTGAGTTGCTTCATGGCTGCATCCAAAACAACTTAATTCCCGATAAAAGCAAACTAGCAATGGTTGTACCTCATTTCCTGCTTTTGATGTCACTCGCCGTCTTCGTGCCCAGCGGAATCATGCTGGTCACGCACGCGTGGATTTTCAAAATCTCCACCGAGCAAAACAGACGAATCCGCGCAGTGCAAGACGCCATGGGTCAAAAACGCCTCAGTGAAATACGCGCCGCCAAGACAGTCGCGATTATCGTGTTTTCAGCGTTAGCGTGTTTCACTCCACTCCTTGTGGTGGATTTTATCACTACGTTTGAGCCTCCTATCGGCAAAAGGCTTGATCCAAGTCAATTCAATGTCAAATATATTCTTTTTCCGAGTCTTAAAATTCTCACCATATTGGCCATATGTGTGAACCCACTGATTTACGCTTTGAAAAGCAGGCCCTTCAAGGAAGTGTTTAAACGTATTTTCGAAAATGTGGGCATTTCATTTTCTCAAGGCAACGATTTCGAGCCAAAAATCAGAAAACTTGGCGATCCTTGTACTCCAAAGTGACACTTTTTCAGAACTTTATTGCAAAAGAAGTTTAGAGACAGCTGGAAAATGCCTGGGACCATTTCTCATTATCACTGCTTTTGTTAGAGGCCTTGTTCGCCAACTTCGCACGGATGAGATGAGATGAGTAACAATCAACGGGTTTGGAAAATGAACGACAAGGGGGAATACAAATTGACATACAAGTGCAAATCCGTTGTTTCCCAAATAAACCAGTTGCGACCGAGTCTACTGTTTTGAACCGTCGCATGAAGTGACTCAGTTGGTTCAGTGAACAGCGAACTACCACACGGGAGGCTGCTAGTTCGATACAAAACACAAGTAACACGCGAAGTCTGAAAATAACAAAGCAGAAAGGGCCGCCTCTGTGACGTCAACCTTCTCGGATTAAAACAACGATTAGTAAGCCCCGTTTAACAAGTCAACCCTGCGTTGTGTTTAGAATTCTGTGGTACGTTAAAGAAGACTACACACTATTTGCAAACAAAAGGCAACAGAGTTCTAGGCGTTATTGTTTTCCTTCATCTCTCCAACAAATACGGCTGGCTTGGCGTGTATCAGGCCACCTTACCACAAACAGCTCTAAGTCAAAAGAGAGGTCGTTACAAAAGATCTTTACTCTGTTACACAAATAGTGAGACGAAGAAGGCTTGCATTGGTGGTGATACCCGACACAACCCCCCAAAGGTCCGAGTGCTGCTATGGAAACCCAATGTAAGGAGAATGGTTGGTCGCCCTGCCACTATCGCCTTGAGGAAGGTTCTCAAGGACGAAAATGGATTGGGAATAGATCCTCACGGGCACAGAAAAATGGAGGAAGCTAGGGAAGAGCCATGTAACGTATTAATCGTGTACTTCAGATGAAGACCAATTAAAGTGGTACTACGACCAAAAAAAGAGGTTGACCAGCAATAGAGTTATTTCCATAGAGTTGTGACATTAGAGTTAGAGTTAAGTTTCCAAAATCCTGAATTCAAGATTTTGGAAGGCCTAAATCCTGAATTCAGAAGTACAGAAAGTATCCTAAACATGCATAAAAGCTAACCTTAGGCCTAAGGTTAGCTTTTATGAATGTTGGCTGAGGATTTTGGAAACTTAACTCTAACTCTACGACATAAATCTATGAAAATAACTCTAAGAATAGCTGTCCCCCCAAAAACAATTCTTTTTTTTTTTTTCCTTTGGATTTCAAAACTATGTTAACTAAACACTAACTGACCCAAGTTTTAAGTTCTGATTTTAAAAAGACACCTGTTTATTTTAACTGGAATTTTCTTATTTATTGGTCCGCCATTACTAACTTTAAAATCTTGAGAAAGCTGGATCGAGGAGAAAATGACGTCAAAGACTTAATAGTTTAAGAATGCAATGCGTGTGTACGCCGCAGAATTAATATGCAGCACGGGACTATCGGGCTTTCAGAATTTTAAACCCGTGTTTTGCATATATAATAAATTGCGTTTACACGCTGAAATTTTAAGCTAGTGAGCCTCTGACGTCACTTTTCCCTGGATCCAACCGTCTGAGGTCCAATCGGTCAGTTTTGAACGTGAGTAATGGCGGACCGTGAAATCCAAAACTTACACTCAAAGTAAGCGGCCTTTGGATAAAAATCAAAGCTCAAAATTTTGCCAGTCGGGTGTTAAGCAAACACACTTTCAAAATCTGAAGGAAAAAAGGAAGTAGTTTTTTTGATCACAGGGGCACTTTAACTAACGAATTCTTGGTTTTCACTCACGTGATCAACCGCCATGTTTTTCGACGAAAACAAAAAGAAAATGGTTGCATAATAATAGAGTTCAACATCCGGAGGATTGGGTCGGGATACCAACACGGCGGCCGTGACGTCATGTAAAAACCAAGCATTGTTTCCTCACAAATTAACGAGACAATAGCATAGACATAAGCACGAGTAATGAATATGGTTTGGTCAAACTCGGTTTCCGTTGCTTTTGCATATGTCAGTGTGCAGACCTGAGAAACATTCAAACGTAGCTTCAAACTGTACTTACCACGAGAGCCAGATAAAACAACCCAAGATACGAAGCAATAGGGAGCTTTAGCAACGACAACGGCGACGGCAACGAGAACGTCACAAATTTGCATATTTAGTAGGCAAAAACAATAGCTTTTCACGCTCTGCACGTGCGTTTTTCACTTTTGTCAACTTATGCTGTATGCTGAAAACCTTAAAAACCTTAGGGAGCTAGAGACTAAAGTTAATACAGAACTTGGTAAGATCTATGACTGGTTAGTTGCTAATAAGTTATCATTGAATATAAAAAAATCTAACTTTGTTATATTTCGACCAAGACAAAAGATCTTAAACTATCAAGTAAACTTAAAGGTGTTTGACCATCACACTAATAGCTATATCTCTTTGGAGCGTAAGAAGTTCATCAAATACTTAGGCGTGCTCATCGATGAAAATCTTTCATGGAGTTACCACATTGCTCATGTTTAATCAAAAATAAGTAAATCAATTGGTATTATCTCTAGGATAAGGCATTTTGTACCGCTGAGTACTTTACACCATATCTACAGGTCACTCATTCAATCATACTTAATATATGGTATAGTAGCGTGGTGTAATACTGCAAAAGTTCATAGAACTAAACTTTTGACCCTTCAAAAACGAGCTCTTCGCCTAATGTATTTTGCTGATTACAAATCTCATGCAATACCTTTCTTCATTTCTTCTCGTCTTCTTCCTTTAGATATGCTCTATTTTAAATCTGTGGCTGTGATGATGCATGATGTATCAAACAACTTGACACCTCCTAATATATTTAACCTATTCACCCATCAAGCTGATATTCATCCTTACGAGACGAGATCATCGCAAAGAGGAGATTATTTTCTTAAACGTTCGAGAATAGATATTCAAAAAAGATCTTTCTCAAGAATTGGCGTTAAAATTTGGAATAGCATATCTTGTGAAGTCCGCCAGATGTCAAAATCTAACTTCAAAAATAATGTTGATGATATCCTCTTACAAAGACTGCTAAAATATGATGATTACATTGATGTTCCGATAATATTGGCAAATTTTGACTCCTTAGTTTAGTATGTCATGTAGTTAAAAATTTATTTATTCAATTTAAACTACTTTTTTCATGTTTATTTATGTTATACTGTACAAGTTTTAAGCTGTTCTCCACTGCACTAACTGTATTCTAAAACTAATTTATTTTATTTTATTTATTTATTTATTTATTTTTATGTGAATGTGTAGTTATGTATTTGTAACCATTTTATCTGGAATATTTATTGTAAGCAATGCTCGCCTCGACTAGCTATTGCTAACTGCGAGCATTGCATAGTTTTGTGATATTTTATGCAAAATACATAATAAAAACTGAAAAACTGAAACTGTTACACGAGGCAATTTTTCTTGCAACTCGCATCGCAACAAACGTTGCGTTGCAAGTTGCGAGAAAAAATTCGCGTGTAACACCCCATTTTGCAACTGCAATTGTTGCTTTGCGAGTTGCGAGAAAAGTAGAACGACCCTCTACTTTTCGCAACGTTGCGAGACAAGTTGCTTGCGTGTGACATCCCGTCTGCCCCTCTGCAACTCGCAACGCAATTTTGTCAGAATGGGCCAATCAGAGCTCATCTTTCGCTCGCGGGAGATTTCAAGATGGCAGCAGTCGTAAACAATGAAAAAAAGTTAAGTGATAACGAAAAAATTGAACTGCTGAAAGATTTCAAAACATTACCCCTGCTGTGGAATCAAAACGAAAAATCGCCAAAGAAAACTGACAAGACCAACGCGGCTAAAGACCTGGCTGAGAAACATGGTTTAACCAACGAAGGACTTAAGCGAGTTATTCCTTCCTTGAGGACATCTTGTTTGTTATTGTACGCGTTGCGAGTTGCGAAAGAAGTTGCCAACGTGTAACATACCCTCTGCAACTTGAAAGGTTTTTTATTCGTCAACGTTGCGTTGCGAGTTGCAAGAAAAAGTGCCTCGTGTAACATGGCCTTAAAGAGAGTCCAAACATTGCACTCAGAATTTTATCCGAGTACCCCCAAGTCACTATCGAAAAAATTTCTCTTTAACATTCGTTTTGTGTCGTTTCCGTTGCCGTAACAGTTATCGTTGCTTAATTTCCCCACTTTTCCAGTGGGTGGTACCTCAACCACATATTTAGATTTAATCACACACTACTTGCGTTGCTCTCACCTGTAAGCAAACATTGTCGTGTCGGGTTTGTCGTAAAACACGTACTCCGGATCTCTAACAAAGAAAATAAAGGACAAAGAGAATACAATTTTAAACGACTAAATCCAGTAAGAATAATACCTTCTATAATTTAAGGCACCTTACGTCATAATTCAATGGGATGCCTCAACTCCGAAGCTTCCTTAAAAATGAAAAACCAAGCACCCAGCGCGAAGTCGTTATTTTTAAAAATACAGTATCAAGACGTGAAGGCAATTTATTACATCTTTCAATTATAACTTTCAATCCAACTTTTAAAGCACCGTTCTTTTTTTAAAGATCTAATAATAATTGACGTGATCGTTCAACTTGAAAATGAGATCATTATTGTGGTCACTGAATGAAACAAAGTCATTATGAAAGAAGGTCCTTTTCATAACAATGGACGTTTTCACACTACTGTGACATGTAGAAGACGAACAAATCGTCCTATGGTTTGGTCGACTAATGTGAATTTAAGACAACCAATTCGGCAAGCGTTATCTCCCGTAAATTCATAAAAGACGGACAATGGACCGACAAACTGGATAAGTTTGAGCGCATTAAGACTGGCACTAGGCATGGCTTGGTTACCTTACCTTTTTGCGGTAACCTTCATTTCTCCCGCCATTTCGTAACCTTCCTAGAAACCATCGCTTTAATCGCTAGTTTCATATCTCCGCCGAGGTTAATTTGTCGATTTATTCGTCTAACGTGAACTTAAGTTGGACTTCGGTCGACTTGTTCGTCTGCACGGACAAATCGCCTTCAAAAAATAATATTCCAACACGGACAAATTTCAGACGACTGAGTTGTCTAAAAATTTCTTCGTCCCGTTTTCACATCCCACGATTTGTTCTTCTTCTAGTGTGAAAACGAACATTGAGACAAAGCAAATTTTTGCAATTATTAAGGATGGTGTCCAACCTCGTTCCCAGGGTCTCTGCCTCCATTGTCGTCAACGTGAAACGAGAGACCCTGGGGACGAGGTTGGATGGTGCCTGCTATTGCTATTGCACATTACGTTCTGCGCATCTCGAGATACTCGAGTGGTGCTTACTAATGCAGGGATATTTTTGCGCGGTTTAAAACTCTGCGGACTGCTTTGTATTGAGAAATTTCTTTGAAAACGGCGATGCAAATTATTTTTGTGACGTCGACCCCGTACCGGTATAGAACCCATTCCCCGTCATTGCTCGGTTATGGATCAAAGTGTGACCACTTTTCCCGTCTTTCGAAGCCAATAAAAAAGAGAAATTTCAATCATAAGGTTCTGAAAACAACACGATGTATTTGGGCGATTTCGGAGAATAAATTCAAGTGGAAAAGTGTGTTGAGATGATCGGCACTTTAAAGTCTAAGCCTTTGCTACATGTTCCTATTTCAAACAACAGGGTAAGGGTAAAGGTGAGCGTTATGTTTAGCTTTGGGTAAATGAGGACACTTTGTGACGTTTCTTGTCTGTATTTCGAGACACGAGTGATGTTGAAGTTGGGGAAAAAAAACCAAAGGGACACTTCGTGACGCTTATTGAAGTCCGCGTTCATCTGTGACTTACAGCCCAGTCCACGGACCGTTTGGCGGAGCCACAGACTAAAATTCTATAACCACACCTTTTATCAGCTTTGGATGAAAATCTCTTAACGTCTTTCACAAATTTCGTTAACGTCTGAAACCAAATAAAAAAAGAAACGGATTCAAACAAATCTAGCTACCCTCACAGTAGAGTATGTCTACCGCCTTACAAAAGAAGCTTTTCCTAGCACCGTGCTTGTAATCTACCGAATACAATGGAAAGGAAATCGTCTGAAGTTTATCACGTCACTAACGCCCTTCTTGCCAACGGCTATCCACCTGCCGTCAAAAATGAAAATCCTTCCCCGGAACTTATTCCTTCACCGGAAGAATTGGTGGGCGTGTTTTTCAATCTGATTGAAATAAATCAACCGCTATGGCTTACATTCATCACGTTCCTAGTATCACAGAACCCCTCACAAGTCGTCTTAGAAAGAACGGAATTAAAGTTGTGACTAGACCTCATAAGACCCTGCAACAAGAATAGGCCTCCCAATGTGGTGTATAAAATCCCTTGCGCCGATTGTCCTTGGAGCTACATTGGTGGGACTGGAAGGTGTTTTTCAACGAGAAAAAAGGAACACACTCGAAATGTAAAAATATGTAGAATAAAACTGGCTCTAATATTGCAGTTCACGCTTGGCGTAATAATCACCGGCTATTGACTTCAACAATGCCAGAGTTAATTGACAAGGAAACTTCCGAATTCGAAAACCTTTGTGGAGTCTTGGCACACCGCTAACACTAATGGGTCACAAATGAAGCAGACAATAAATCCAAGCCTTTGCCAAAACAATACTCTATTCTTTTAGATTAGTGTTTTTCCCTTTTACCGTTTTTTATATTTTTTTTACGCTTCCATTTTGTATGTATTTTCCATCTCGCGCATTGACATCTTAGTTTTTAAAGGCTTTAGTCTGAAAGCCGAAAGCTTATGTTTTTAAATTCTTCTTAACCAGAGAACGCTTTTTACATTAATATGTTTCCAAAACGTGGTTACTCTTCTATTTTTACAGTGCAACGCGCCTTACCGTGGCCACCCAACAAACTTTCACATTTGACAGCCTACGTGTAAATACGGCGACAACTCAGCGACCCATGCAACGGTGTTCAAATTACGACCGTACGAGGCATGACTGTCAATAAAATTCGCACACCCTGATTGGCGGATAATTTGTAAAAAAAATTGTTAGGTGGCCACGGTAAGACGCATCGCACTGTAAAAGAATATTATCGTTATTACACGCTGTTTTCCTCAATATTTCAAGCACACAATTTGAAAAACGACTAAAACACTACCCTTTACCCGCCCTGACAATACCAAGGGGAAGCGCTTTGGTGCTTGGCATGTTCATGGACCTTTTCCTTTAAATTGCGTTTTATTGGATACAAATCATGCGGACTTTGACTTCAAATGGCGCAGTGAAACTTATGGTTGTGTTCACCAACGATGCTTCAAACGAGAATAGGTTTGGCGTTGACATCAAATCAACGCTGATTTGTTCATGAAAGCACCACGATAACAAGCACGCTTGATGTATGCTTCTCAAATCAAAATGTCAGTTTTAAATTGTGATTAAAGACAAAGATTGGCTGGCTGTAACCATCGACGTGCGTGGCTTCAACTTTGATCTTATTAGTAAAAACGCCACGGCAACGTTTCTGTCATGATATAATTAATATTCAGAGAGAAAAGGCAGCTGATGTGCACAATAACAGACCGTACCATCTTGTATTCCAAAATATTTTGTTGTTCAGCGCATTTTCGCTCCAGGGCTTCTTTTGCGCGCGTGGGCATAGCAAGGCAGATGCAGCCAAGAGGCGGTTTCGCCCGAAGATAGCTATTTAATTCGCTATGTAGATTCGCCGTAGATCGGCGAAAGCTAGGAATAAAAATTTCAACAGCAGATCAAGGCCTCACTCGAAAAGTTTATTCTTCCATCTATAAATATGTTGCTAAAAGACAACATCAATAAACGACAGCTGTTAAACGGGGATCAAATACAGTTGAACCTTTGGAATTCGTTTTTGTCGCTCAACAACGCCAGATCATTTTCTTACTCAGAGAACAAGGATGGTTTTATCTTCGAAGACGTACTGAAGTGGATAGTTCGTCCAAACACATTATGCGTCTTGTGCCGTCTTTATACGAGACAAATTTAACAGACACAGAAAGGTTTGCCCAAGTTCCTCCCAGACGGATTATGCGTCTTACTCGTTTTGTATTGTTCGTCCCGTCTTTACACCAGACGAATAACAGGAGAGAAGCATAATTTGTCTCATGTTGTCTGAACGGTTATGCATGCGTCTCGTGTATAAAAATGACCAATGGCAGTGGCTCAGTTCCGGTCGGGGTGACACTGACAGAAAATGAA
>OX421448.1:54303721-54313721 GCA_949126865.1 Montipora capitata
ATAACAAAAGAGAAAGGGCCGCCTCTGTGATGTCAACCTTCTCGGATTAAAACAACGATTAGTAAGCCCCGTTTAACAAGTCAACTCTGCGTTGTGTTTAGAATTCTGTGGTACGTTAAAGAAGACTACACACTATTTGCAAACAAAAGGTAACAGAGTTCTAGGCGTTATTGTTTTCCTTCATCTCTCCAACAAATACGGCTGGCGTGGCGTGTATCAGGCCACCTTACCACAAACAGCTCTAAGTCAAAAGAGAGGACGTTACAAAAGATCTTTACTCTGTTACAAAAATAGTGAGACGAAGAAGGCTTGCATTGGTGGTGATACCCGACACAACCCCCCAAAGGTCCGAGTGCTGCTATGGAAACCCAATGTAAGGAGAATGGTTGGTCGCCCTGCCACTATCGCCTTGAGGAAGGTTCTCAAGGACGAAAATGGATTGGGAATAGATCCTCACGGGCAAAGAAAAATGGAGGGAGCTAGGGAAGAGCCATGTAACGTATTAATCGTGTACTTCAGATGAAGACCAATTAAAGTGGTACTACGACCAAAAAAAGAGGTTGACCAGCAATAGACTTATTTCCATAGAGTTGTGACATTAGAGTTAGAGTTAAGTTTCCAAAATCCTGAATTCAAGATTTTGGAAGGCCTAAATCCTGAGTTCAGAAGTACAGAAAGTATCCTAAACATGCATAAAAGCTAACCTTAGGCCTAAGGTTAGCTTTTATGAATGTTGGCTGAGGATTTTGGAAACTTAACTCTAACTCTACGACATAAGTCTATGAAAATAACTCTAAGAATAGCTGTCCCCCCAAAAAAACAATCTTTTTTTTTCCTTTGGATTTCAAAACTATGTTAACTAAACACTAACTGACCCAAGTTTTAAGTTCTGATTTGAAAAAGACACCTGTTTATTTTAACTGGAAATTTCTTATTTATTCGTCCGCGATGACTAACTTTAAAATCTTGACAGAACTGGGTCGAGGAGAAAATGACGTCAAAGACTCAATAGTTTAAGAATGCAATGCGTGTGTTTGCGGCTGAATTAATATGCAGCACGGGACTTTCGGGCTTTCAGAATTTTAAACCCGTGTTTTGCATATATAATAAATTGTGTTTACATGCTGAAATTTTAAGCTAGTGAGTAAATGACGTCATTTTCTCTAGATCCAACCCTCTGATGTCCAATCGGTCAGTTTTGAACGTGAGTAATGGCGGACCGTGAAATCCAAAACTTACACTCAAAATGAAACAGCCTTCGGATAAAACTCAAAGTTCAAAATTTTGCCAGTTAGGTGTTAAGCGAACACGCTTTCAAAATGTGAAGAAAAAAAGGAAATGATCTTTTGAACATAGTACCACTTTAATTGATTAAATAAGGCACTGGCCGTTTTTATACTAAGTCGCTTAGTGGGTCTTTGAAGACGCAATAAACGATTTAGATCATCCAGACGCATAATGAGTCTTTCCGTCGCCCCGTCTTAAAAGACGCATTAAAATAAATTGTCCAAAGTCGTCCGGATGCGTTATGCGTCTGTACTACAAAAAAGGCTACTGTAGCTGTACATGAGAGGAAAATGAGAGGCACGCGAAATAAGTTGGACAACCGCGCAATGCCAAAGCAGTGCAGATTAACGCTAAAGCAATACCGATCAACA
Organism: Montipora capitata; assembly: GCA_949126865.1. Taxonomy (NCBI): domain Eukaryota; kingdom Metazoa; phylum Cnidaria; class Anthozoa; order Scleractinia; family Acroporidae; genus Montipora; species Montipora capitata. Next base: position 54,305,380 of record OX421448.1, read on the forward strand.
TGAAATTGTCATTTGGTCATTTAATAGTGTTCAATTCAAAATATAATCAAATTGTTGACACATCAAAATTTGAAGAATTTCTTAAAGGTGCCGTGTTATATTAACTAGTAGGAGAGAAGCAATACCAACAAATGGATCAACCACTTCTGCACTGGACAAAACTACTGCTGTTTTGTTTTGAAATTTGACACTGGCTTGGGAAGAATTTCACTTAATATGGAGAAATTCTGTGATAAAGAGAACGAAAACAAGTGAGTAATTATTTGCAAAGCACGGCAAGTTTCTTTCAGAGGGTAGGTTGCACCTTTAAAGTGCCCATAACCTAAAAAGTTTTATTTTCCTGTTTGAAAGTCCATATTAAAAAATGAACTTTGGCGAAAGAATTTTTCAATTCCAGCGAGAGGCGAATTTTCTACGATTTTTCAATCCTACTTTTATTTGGTACACCCCTTCCGCTGGTCAGGACTTCACGGGCTCGCTGTGACGTAGATTCAGGAATGCTTGTTGGCGTGGGTCTTATCTTTTCTTACTAATCAACGCCAAGGTATCGCTTAGCGATCGTTTTTGGTATTTTTCAGTAAACAAAAAAATCAATCATGCCTATATTTATCATTTAGGAAAGTGCCTCTGAATCTGGAAGTGAATAAACTGGCGATTAAAAAAAAAGAATTTGAGGCGAGTAGTTGCCGGTTTCGACGAGTCAGCCAGCGCTAGCAATGAAACCCAGAACTACACGGAACTCTACATGGAAGAACCATTAGCAGACGAGGAATGGCTACAAAATTGCAAAAAGGAACAAGAGCATAAGGAAGGTCTCGCGAGGGAATTAAATCAACGCCTATACGTCTGTTCCTGTAATCGAATTTTGTCAGTCTTCAACGATCTTTTCATTTTGCTGTCCAAACAATACTAGAAGTCATCGTCTTTGAAGTGAATCTAGCAAAGTGACGAAGTTTGATCGGGATCCCAGTTCTTTCTTTTCGCCAAGACAAAATCTACGGCCATTTTTTCCTTCTTTTTTGGGTTATTGCGTTTTCCGAGTCGAAAAAAGTATTCCCATGTATACTTTTTCTTTTTTCAGGATCAGCTGTGTTGTTACATCGAGCGGTAACGAATCTTTCAGCTATTTTTTCACATCAACTTTCAAATCCTCATGTTCTCTAATCACGTGTTCCTGAATCTACGTCATAAGTTGAGAGAAGACTTGAGCAAGTGGTGTGCCAAAATGGCGGGCAATTTGAATGCCATTAGAAAATCGTAGAAAATTCGCCTCTCGTTCGAATCGAAAAATTCTTTCTCAAAAGTTAATATTTCGATATGGACTTTCAAATAGGAAAATAAAAATTTTCACGTTATGGGCGCTTTAAATATTAAGGTATATTCAAAAGTATATTTGAGACATTTAGCACCGCGTCACGGTTAGCATCGAGCTGAAATTTCGTTTCGCCAAATTTGAAAGAAACTTGATCGATTTTAGCACACTTACTAACCAAGTCTAAGGTCCGTACTCTAAGTAACGGACCGAGTTTTGTCCCGCTGATTTATGGCCCAAGCGCAATAAACCAGAGAAAACGAGGTCAGTAAGACGTTTATTGAATCTCTGAGGTAATAAGGCATGCGGAAAAGGAAAGTAGTTGATATCAACCGAAACGTTCAACTGTCACAAATGATTAGCATGCGTAAAATCTGAAAAACGAATAAATCTTATTGGCTTTTTGAAGTAGTTGCTTACAAGATTCAAGTAGTTTCACAAGTCTACTTCAAATAAACAATATGAAAAACTTGCTAAAAAATGTTGCATCCAAATATTAATTTTAAAATTAGCGGGCCGTACTGTAGAGAATACAGCCTGTTAAAATAGCCAATCATGTGCGCGTTAGCCGTTTCACGTAAAAGCAATCCTAAAGCTTTCTATTTCAAACATCAACTACATTCGAATGGTTATTTGAAGTGCGGGTTATTGACGAAAAGTAGGAGTGATCCTCGACCTTAACAAATTGACCAGTTCCCAACTGAGCGGCTTCATAGCTCAGTCGGTAGAGAATCCCACAGCCATCGCAGAGGTCATGGATTCGAATTCCGTTGAAGCAGCCTGAATGTTTCTGGTGTCTGTAAAGAGACAATTGCTTAAATTGTCCAGTTAAATGCGACAATAACCTCTACCATTCATCAACTTTATTTGGTAACAAAGTTTGGCGATCTTGTAGAAGACGACGTTTCGAGGTCGTGTTGGCTACATTTTCGAGTCATGCAAATAATGGTCAGTTGAATCGAAAATGAATTAAGTTAAGTGTTTGTGTTGTTCGTCAGCAAACGAATCCGGTAGCCTCGCAGCTCTTACAAGGTCTCACCTGATTGGAGACCACCCTAACCCTTAACAAAAGAACAAATAACAGAAACAATGGACCCTAGGCCTAAAACCTAACCCTTTTGTTTTAGGCCTAGGGTCCATTGTTTCTGTTATTTGTTCTTTTGTTAAGGGTTAGGGTGGTCTCCAATCAGGTGAGACCTTGTAAGAGCTGCGAGGTGACCAAACGAATCAGCGTGCGCACCCTATAGTGTTTTATGATAACGATTTCGCACAAACACAAATTTTCAATTTCTACTCAAAACGACCGTTCTAAATGCAACAGTAGAGACCTTAAGATCTAAGACGGCGACGGGAGCGAAAACGTCATTTAATAGTGCTAGTTTATGTTTCTTAAAGTGTTTCGTGATTATTCCAGTTTGACTATCCAAACTATACAGGAACTGAATTGCGATAAAGACTATTGAAACTAAGAAAGAAAATCAAAGATTTGCCCTTGTGCCTTGTGTTTGCATAATAATAGAGTTCAATTCCAGGAGGATTGGGTCGGGACACCAACATGGCCGCCGTTTTTTTGCTTGGGGACACCAACATGACGGCCGTGACGTCATGTAAAAACAAAGAATTGTTTGCACACAAATTAACGAGACAATAGCATAGACATAAGCACGAGTAATGAATCATGGTTTGGTCAAACTCGGTTTCCGTTGCTTTTGCGTATGTCAGTGTGCAGACCTAAGAAAAACTTAAATGAGTTTCAAACTTACCACGAGAGCCAGATAAAACAACCCAAGATACGAAGCAATGCCAACGGCAAGGAACAAGTCGAATACAGCTGGCTTCACTCTACGAAAAACAAAAAAATAAATACCTTTCTTGTTTAACCATAACGAAAAATCGTTAATTAACTTGCTCTGAAAGAGCGCAATGGCCGAAGCAGGATATAATTAAGACCATCACCAAAATAACCCAAACAAGACCGACATCGTTCATTTAGTTGGCTTGGTTTAAAGAGCATTAGCCCTAGTTATTCAAAGAAACGATTGAGGTAATCCTTCGACTTGAATTGCAGTTTATTTACTGATCAAAGAAAAGTTTCCATCAGGCTTCAGTTTTGACGCAGACTTTTTCCTTCAGCGTAAAATCACATTGTTAGGGCTTCATGTAGCGATTCTCTTCCTTATAACACATGCATATAACACGGCAGTAGGTCTTCCAGTAATCGTTGTTACCGCCTGCTTCCATTAGTCTCAATTAGCTGTTTAAAGGTAGCCCAAATCGTAAAAATAGCTTACTTAGGGTAACGCTATCTTCCAGATATGAGTAAATCAATAATTAATTCGTAAACTTAAAGCCAACTGACCATTTAAAGACATCAGCGAGAGTAGGTCAAGTAATTCGACTCTCACTTTGTACAAAACTAAATGATATTCAGTAGCTAGTTAATTAGTAATTAGTTCGTGATTGTGTGTCTATTTGTAAACCACTTAAAAGGGAATTAATTGTTATTGTCTTGTAAAGAGAATCCAAACATTGCACGCAGAATTTTTTCCGAGTACCCCAAAGTCACTTTCGGAAAAATTTCTCTTTAATAACATTCGTGTTTTGTGTCGTTTCCGTTGCCGTAATAGTCATCGTTGCTTAAATTCCCCACTGTTCCAGTGGGTGGTACCTCAACCACATATTTAGACTTAATCACACACTACTTGCGTTGCTCTCACCTGTAGGCAAACATTGTCGTGTCGGGTTTGTCGTAAAACACGTACTCCGGATCTCTAACAAAGAAAATAAAGGACAAAGAGAATACAATTTTAAACGACTAAATCCAGTAAGAATAATACCTTCTATATTTTAAGGCACCTTACATCATAATTCAATAGGATGCCTGAACTCCTATGCTTCCTGGAAAATGAAAAACCAAGCACCCAGCGCGAAGTCGTTATTTTTAAAAATACAGTATCAAGGCGTGAAGGCAATCAATTTATTGCACCTTTCAATTACAACTTTCAATCCAATTTTTAAAGCACCTTTCTTTTTTTAAAGATCTAATAATAATTGACGTGATCGTTCAACTTGAACATGAGATCATTATTGTGGTCACTGAATGAAACAAAGTCATGAAAGAAGGATGTTTTCATAACAATGGACGTTTTCACACTACATGTAGAAGACGAACAAATCGTCCTATGGTTTGGTCGACTAATGTGAATTTAAGACGACCAATGCGGCTAGCGTTATCTGCCGTAAATTCATAAAAGACGGACAATGCACCGACAAACTGGATAAGTTTGAACGCATTAAGACTGGCACTAGGCATGGCTTGGTTACCTTACCTTTCCTCCCGCCATTTCGTAACCTTCCCAGAAACCATCGCTTTAATCGCTAGTTTCATATCCCCGCCGAGGTTAATTGGTCGATTTATTCGTCTAACGTGAATTTAAGTTGGACTTCGGTCGACTTGTTCGTCTGCACGGACAAATCGCCTTCAAAAAATAATATTCCAACACGGAGGTTGGATGGTGCCTACTATTGCTATTGCACATACGTTCTGCGCATCTCGAGATACTTGGGTGGTGCTTACTAATGCAGGGTATTTTGCGTGGTTTAAAATTATGCAGACTGCTTTGCATTGAGAATTTTTTTTCAAAACGGCGATGCAAATTAATTTGTGACGTCGCCGGTATAGAACCCATTCCCCTTCATTGCTCAGTTATGGGTCAAAGTGTGACCACTTCTCCCGTCTTTCAAAGCCAATGAAAAAGTGGAATTTCAATCATAAGGTTCTGAAAACAACCCGATGTATTTGGGACGATTTCGGAAAATAAATCAAGTGGAAAAGTGTGTTGAGATGATCGACACTTTAAAGTCTAAGCCTTCGCAACATGTACCTATTTCCAACAACAGGGCAAGGGTAAAGGTGAGCGTTATTTTTAGCTTTGGGTAAATGGGGACACTTTAAAAACCATTACAATCCCAACAATTTGCTCGATGTATAAAATCTTTCTTTCCTGACAAGGACCATATTAATCGTTCACAACAATCCAGAGTTATTTACAGAGCAAATTGTTGGGATTGTAATGGTTTTTACATCCGTAAAAGTAAACGGCGGCTTCACGATAGAAAAACCGAACATTTTAAGGCCCTAGCTAAAAATGACAATACTTCAGCTATTGCTGACCACGTCAAGGCCACTGGACATAACATCAAGTGGGATCATTTTGATATTTTAGCGAAGGGCAAAACAGACTATCATTGTAAAATAAAAGAGACCTTCTTTACTCAAGAGCTTGAGCCAGCTTTCAACGTCAACGTCGGAAGTGAAAAGCTGATGCTTTATTAATCTTTTCTGTTTTTATTATTATTATATATTTTACTGTTAAGTATTTGCTTAATCTAGGTTCCAGTTCCCTCATCCACTTTGTTATATATAAATAGCTGTTTTAAATTTCAACGGTTACTTTTGAAAATGTATGTAGAGCACATACGAAGTCAAGTCATAATCAAAATGAACAAGTTCAATATGTTTATCACTGCTGTTTGTGTCTTATTTTTCATCAAACTACGATGGCCCAAGAACAAAAGTATTTAGCCATCGTCTTTTTCTCGTATTTCTTAAACCAAACGTTTAAGTCATTCATCGTAACTCGATGATGTTATCAAAAACGTTATCTAAAAAAAATTTCACACGAGTATGCTTGTTCCCAAAGGGAAAAGTTCATCATTTCAAAGATTGCTCTTACTTCAACAGATTTAATAGACCAATTTCGATATATTAAAATTCAGTCCGAAACAAAAGGCATCATCTCGGACTGAATTTTAATATATCGAAATTGGTCTATTGTATAGATTGTTTACTAATTATCTTTGAAAAATGCGCGGTTACCCCCAATTTTCTTTTTGGATTTCAATAACAATTGTTAAGATCAGCTTTTCCCGCATATTCATAAACCGCGTAAAAATACTTTTGAGTTATTATGCACCGTCCCTAAATAACACAACACCACAGAGTTGCTTTCTGTATCGACCCAATGAAATTAGAGGTTATAATTAACGTTTTTTTGCCACGTTGCTGTTGTCCTGGACTGCTGCTGTACGAGGCAACAAATCGAAACTCAGCTCTTTAAACGAACGAAATGATAGAGCGACTTTCTTATGACTTTGAAAAATAAACGTAAAAACAGAACGAAAACAAAAATGCAACAAAATTAAATGGCTTAAGGGCCCACGGACGGATTTTTCGCGCGTTGCTAGGGAAGTGAAATGTTACTTCCGGTTACTGACGTCATCATATAGTGAGCTGACCAGAAAACCCATTCACAAGCAAAAATCACCGCACGAACTGTTGTTTGCATCGAAGGTTTTTCCTCGCCCTTCCTTGCGCTCGTTCTCAGATCAACTGCGCATGCGTAAACGAACTGACTTCCGGTTTGAGAAAAGCCTAAATTTCCGGCGGTCTTTAAGTTGAATTAATTTTTTTTCATATGAGACGTTTCACCTCCAAATACAGAATATAGGCAAGCATTGATTTTTTCAAATCACCTTTTTTGAAAATTTTATGGGTATTTCAGTATCGTTTATCTCTCTAAAAAGAACATTTTTCAAAATAAAAAGAAAACCACGCTTGGCTGGATGCAAAAACGAATACAAATTATGAAACCACTGATTAAATACCCAAATTGTGTAGCATGTAGACAAATTTAGAGTTTTCTTTTATTGGTCACGTGACCACGGGCGTGGCATGATGACGTCATATTTAGGGTCATTGGTTTACAAAAGTTGGAAACTGACCAAAACAATGCCAAATTCTCTCAAATTAGTTAATTATTACATCCTTAGCAACTCACCCCAAAAAATACGTCAGTAGGCCCTTAGCGAACAAAAGCAAACGAGCGAGAATTTTCATTGGCTTAGCGAACGCGAATGCAAACAACGTCATCTCTTCGTGGAAGGCTTTCTGGAAAGCGATCGGCATTTCGCTTTGACGTCAGTGATGTGATTTGGCAATCGAACTGTTTACTGCCCATATTAGGTGTTTCTTTGGCGGGAATAAGGAGAAACTCTGTTTTAATTTTGCCAAACATTGGTCCGTGGGACAAACTGCGAACACTTTTTCAAGCTCATTCGAAAGTAGCTCTATATGAAATGAATCACATATCACATATTGAATTGCGGATATGAAATCAAGTAATAAAGGCTATAATCCTTGCAAGAAGGGGATAGTTTCTAAAGAATTTGTGGTGCTGCGTCCGTGGGGAAGTAGTATACAAATATTTGCTTTTATCAACGGAGTTTATAATATAAATTGGCCACCGTACAGAGATTCTAAAAGCTGACGTTTCGAGCGTTCGCCCTTCGTCAGAGCTCTTCAATGTGATTCATTTCATATATCATTTCGTTCGTTGATTCATTCATCACGGGAACATTTGAACTCACAAATGTCCAGCCCCCAACACCAGTGGCTTCATAGCTCAGTTGTTAAGAGCGTCGCACCGGTATCTCGAGGTCACTGTGTTAAAACACAGTTGGAGTCCTGAATTTTTTCAGGCTTCTTTGCGCAATTGCTTAAATTTCGTTCATAACTGCGAGGATCACAGCCTTACTTGACCTCAGCTGTTTCTCGACGTCCTCGCTATCTTTAAGTGCTCTCCGCAGACTATCATAATTCTTCGATATGGACTATCTCCAGGCATCATACGCATGCGCAACAAGAACCAAAGGGCAATATCTGCCCTTAATATATGACTAGCTCCGTGAGCGGGCAAGATGAACCAAATCCCGCGCTGCGATTGGCTACCCAGAGCAGGCAAGATGGAGCTATTTTTTATCCCATATAATGAATCCTTCGACATCGTCTCGGTCCGCGGTAAACACGCAAAAAAAGAACTTATAGCCAATATCCAGCCACCTTGACCGAAGCTTAGTTAATAAACCCATATATAGTGCATTCCGCGCACGTTTGAAGTTTCTCGACCGCTGGTTGAAAGGGAACCAATACTCAGGGTACGAAATTGCTAAGAGGGCTGTGTGCACCTGT
>OX421448.1:54321221-54331221 GCA_949126865.1 Montipora capitata
CAAAAATCAGAAAACTTGGCGATGCTTGTACTCCAAAGTGACACGTTTTCAGAACTTTATTGCAAAAGAAGTTTAGAGACAGCTGGAAAATGCCTGGGACCATTTCTCATTATCACTGCTTTTGTTAGAGGCCTTGTTCGCCAACTTCGCACAGATGAGATGAGATGAGTAACAAGCAACGGGTTTGGAAAATGAACGACAAGGGGGAATATAAATTGACATACAAGTGCAAATCCGTTGTTTCCCAAATAAATCAGTTGCGACCGAGTCTACTGTTTTGAACCGTCGCATGAAGTGACTCAGTTGGTTCAGTGAACAGCGAACTACCACACGGGAGGCTGCTAGTTCGATACAAAACACAAGTAACACGCGAAGTCTTAAAATAACAGGAGAAAGGGCCGCCTCTGTGATGTCAGCCTTCTCGGATTAAAACAACGATTAGTAAGCCCCGTTTAACAAGTCAACCCTGCGTTGTGTTTAGAATTCTGTGGTACGTTAAAGAAGACTACACACTATTTGCAAACAAAAGGCAACAGAGTTCTAGGCGTTATTGTTTTCCTTCATCTCTCCAACAAATACGGCTGGCTTGGCGTGTATCAGGCCACCTTACCACAAACAGCTCTAAGTCAAAAGAGAGGTCGTTACAAAAGATCTTTACTCTGTTACACAAATAGTGAGACGAAGAAGGCTTGCATTGGTGGTGATACCCGACACAACCCCCCAAAGGTCCGAGTGCTGCTATGGAAACCCAATGTAAGGAGAATGGTTGGTCGCCCTGCCACTATCGCCTTGAGGAAGGTTCTCAAGGACGAAAATGGATTGGGAATAGATCCTCACGGGCACAGAAAAATGGAGGAAGCTAGGGAAGAGCCATGTAACGTATTAATCGTGTACTTCAGATGAAGACCAATTAAAGTGGTACTACGACCAAAAAAAGAGGTTGACCAGCAATAGAGTTATTTCCATAGAGTTGTGACATTAGAGTTAGAGTTAAGTTTCCAAAATCCTGAATTCAAGATTTTGGAAGGCCTAAATCCTGAATTCAGAAGTACAGAAAGTATCCTAAACATGCATAAAAGCTAACCTTAGGCCTAAGGTTAGCTTTTATGAATGTTGGCTGAGGATTTTGGAAACTTAACTCTAACTCTACGACATAAATCTATGAAAATAACTCTAAGAATAGCTGTCCCCCCAAAAACAATTCTTTTTTTTTTTTTTCCTTTGGATTTCAAAACTATGTTAACTAAACACTAACTGACCCAAGTTTTAAGTTCTGATTTTAAAAAGACACCTGTTTATTTTAACTGGAATTTTCTTATTTATTGGTCCGCCATTACTAACTTTAAAATCTTGAGAGAGCTGGATCGAGGAGAAAATGACGTCAAAGACTTAATAGTTTAAGAATGCAATGCGTGTGTACGCCGCAGAATTAATATGCAGCACGGGACTATCGGGCTTTCAGAATTTTAAACCCGTGTTTTGCATATATAATAAATTGCGTTTACACGCTGAAATTTTAAGCTAGTGAGCCTCTGACGTCACTTTTCCCTGGATCCAACCGTCTGAGGTCCAATCGGTCAGTTTTGAACGTGAGTAATGGCGGACCGTGAAATCCAAAACTTACACTCAAAGTAAGCGGCCTTTGGATAAAAATCAAAGCTCAAAATTTTGCCAGTCGGGTGTTAAGCAAACACACTTTCAAAATCTGAAGGAAAAAAGGAAGTAGTTTTTTTGATCACAGGGGCACTTTAACTAACGAATTCTTGGTTTTCACTCACGTGATCAACCGCCATGTTTTTCGACGAAAACAAAAAGAAAATGGTTGCATAATAATAGAGTTCAACATCCGGAGGATTGGGTCGGGATACCAACACGGCGGCCGTGACGTCATGTAAAAACCAAGCATTGTTTCCTCACAAATTAACGAGACAATAGCATAGACATAAGCACGAGTAATGAATATGGTTTGGTCAAACTCGGTTTCCGTTGCTTTTGCATATGTCAGTGTGCAGACCTGAGAAACATTCAAACGTAGCTTCAAACTGTACTTACCACGAGAGCCAGATAAAACAACCCAAGATACGAAGCAATAGGGAGCTTTAGCAACGACAACGGCGACGGCAACGAGAACGTCACAAATTTGCATATTTAGTAGGCAAAAACAATAGCTTTTCACGCTCTGCACGTGCGTTTTTCACTTTTGTCAACTTATGCTGTATGCTGAAAACCTTAAAAACCTTAGGGAGCTAGAGACTAAAGTTAATACAGAACTTAGTAAGATCTATGACTGGTTAGTTGCTAATAAGTTATCATTGAATATAAAAAAATCTAACTTTGTTATATTTCGACCAAGACAAAAGATCTTAAACTATCAAGTAAACTTAAAGGTGTTTGACCATCACACTAATAGCTATATCTCTTTGGAGCGTAAGAAGTTCATCAAATACTTAGGCGTGCTCATCGATGAAAATCTTTCATGGAGTTACCACATTGCTCATGTTTAATCAAAAATAAGTAAATCAATTGGTATTATCTCTAGGATAAGGCATTTTGTACCGCTGAGTACTTTACACCATATCTACAGGTCACTCATTCAATCATACTTAATATATGGTATAGTAGCGTGGTGTAATACTGCAAAAGTTCATAGAACTAAACTTTTGACCCTAATGTATTTTGCTGATTACAAATCTCATGCAATACCTTTCTTCATTTCTTCTCGTCTTCTTCCTTTAGATATGCTCTATTTTAAATCTGTGGCTGTGATGATGCATGATGTATCAAACAACTTGACACCTCCTAATATATTTAACCTATTCACCCATCAAGCTGATATTCATCCTTACGAGACGAGATCATCGCAAAGAGGAGATTATTTTCTTAAACGTTCGAGAATAGATATTCAAAAAAGATCTTTCTCAAGAATTGGCGTTAAAATTTGGAATAGCATATCTTGTGAAGTCCGCCAGATGTCAAAATCTAACTTCAAAAATAATGTTGATGATATCCTCTTACAAAGACTGCTAAAATATGATGATTACATTGATGTTCCGATAATATTGGCAAATTTTGACTCCTTAGTTTAGTATGTCATGTAATAAAAATTTATTTATTCAATTTAAACTACTTTTTTCATGTTTATTTATGTTATACTGTACAAGTTTTAAGCTGTTCTCCACTGCACTAACTGTATTCTAAAACTAATTTATTTTATTTTATTTATTTATTTATTTTTATGTGAATGTGTAGTTATGTATTTGTAACCATTTTATCTGGAATATTTATTGTAAGCAATGCTCGCCTCGACTAGCTATTGCTAACTGCGAGCATTGCATAGTTTTGTGATATTTTATGCAAAATACATAATAAAAACTGAAAAACTGAAACTGTTACACGAGGCAATTTTTCTTGCAACTTGCATCGCAACAAACGTTGCGTTGCAAGTTGCGAGAAAAAATTCACGTGTAACACCCCATTTTGCAACTGCAATTGTTGCTTTGCGAGTTGCGAGAAAAGTAGAACGACCCTCTACTTTTCGCAACGTTGCGAGACAAGTTGCTTGCGTGTGACATCCCGTCTGCCCCTCTGCAACTCGCAACGCAATTTTGTCAGAATGGGCCAATCAGAGCTCATCTTTCGCTCGCGGGAGATTTCAAGATGGCAGCAGTCGTAAACAATGAAAAAAAGTTAAGTGATAACGAAAAAATTGAACTGCTGAAAGATTTCAAAACATTACCCCTGCTGTGGAATCAAAACGAAAAATCGCCAAAGAAAACTGACAAGACCAACGCGGCTAAAGACCTGGCTGAGAAACATGGTTTAACCAACGAAGGACTTAAGCAAGTTATACATTCCTTGAGGACATCTTGTTTGTTATTGTACGCGTTGCGAGTTGCGAAAGAAGTTGCCAACGTGTAACATACCCTCTGCAACTTGAAAGGTTTTTTATTCGTCAACGTTGCGTTGCGAGTTGCAAGAAAAAGTGCCTCGTGTAACATGGCCTTAAAGAGAGTCCAAACATTGCACTCAGAATTTTATCCGAGTACCCCCAAGTCACTATCGAAAAAATTTCTCTTTAACATTCGTTTTGTGTCGTTTCCGTTGCCGTAACAGTTATCGTTGCTTAATTTCCCCACTTTTCCAGTGGGTGGTACCTCAACCACATATTTAGATTTAATCACACACTACTTGCGTTGCTCTCACCTGTAAGCAAACATTGTCGTGTCGGGTTTGTCGTAAAACACGTACTCCGGATCTCTAACAAAGAAAATAAAGGACAAAGAGAATACAATTTTAAACGACTAAATCCAGTAAGAATAATACCTTCTATAATTTAAGGCACCTTACGTCATAATTCAATGGGATGCCTCAACTCCGAAGCTTCCTTAAAAATGAAAAACCAAGCACCCAGCGCGAAGTCGTTATTTTTAAAAATACAGTATCAAGACGTGAAGGCAATTTATTACATCTTTCAATTATAACTTTCAATCCAACTTTTAAAGCACCGTTCTTTTTTTAAAGATCTAATAATAATTGACGTGATCGTTCAACTTGAAAATGAGATCATTATTGTGGTCACTGAATGAAACAAAGTCATTATGAAAGAAGGTCCTTTTCATAACAATGGACGTTTTCACACTACTGTGACATGTAGAAGACGAACAAATCGTCCTATGGTTTGGTCGACTAATGTGAATTTAAGACAACCAATTCGGCAAGCGTTATCTCCCGTAAATTCATAAAAGACGGACAATGGACCGACAAACTGGATAAGTTTGAGCGCATTAAGACTGGCACTAGGCATGGCTTGGTTACCTTACCTTTTTGCGGTAACCTTCATTTCTCCCGCCATTTCGTAACCTTCCTAGAAACCATCGCTTTAATCGCTAGTTTCATATCCCCGCCGAGGTTAATTTGCCGATTTATTCGTCTAACGTGAACTTAAGTTGGACTTCGGTCGACTTGTTCGTCTGCACGGACAAATCGCCTTCAAAAAATAATATTCCAACACGGACAAATTTCAGACGACTGAGTTGTCTAAAAATTTGTTCGTCCCGTTTTCACATCCCACGATTTGTTCTTCTTCTAGTGTGAAAACGAACATTGAGACAAAGCAAATTTTTGCAATTATTAAGGATGGTGTCCAACCTCGTTCCCAGGGTCTCTGCCTCCATTGTCGTCAACGTGAAACGAGAGACCCTGGGGACGAGGTTGGATGGTGCCTGCTATTGCTATTGCACATTACGTTCTGCGCATCTCGAGATACTCGAGTGGTGCTTACTAATGCAGGGATATTTTTGCGCGGTTTAAAACTCTGCGGACTGCTTTGTATTGAGAAATTTCTTTGAAAACGGCGATGCAAATTATTTTTGTGACGTCGACCCCGTACCGGTATAGAACCCATTCCCCGTCATTGCTCGGTTATGGATCAAAGTGTGACCACTTTTCCCGTCTTTCGAAGCCAATAAAAAAGAGAAATTTCAATCATAAGGTTCTGAAAACAACACGATGTATTTGGGCGATTTCGGAGAATAAATTCAAGTGGAAAAGTGTGTTGAGATGATCGGCACTTTAAAGTCTAAGCCTTTGCTACATGTTCCTATTTCAAACAACAGGGTAAGGGTAAAGGTGAGCGTTATGTTTAGCTTTGGGTAAATGAGGACACTTTGTGACGTTTCTTGTCTGTATTTCGAGACACGAGTGATGTTGAAGTTGGGGAAAAAAAACCAAAGGGACACTTCGTGACGCTTATTGAAGTCCGCGTTCATCTGTGACTTACAGCCCAGTCCACGGACCGTTTGGCGGAGCCACAGACTAAAATTCTATAACCACACCTTTTATCAGCTTTGGATGAAAATCTCTTAACGTCTTTCACAAATTTCGTTAACGTCTGAAACCAAATAAAAAAAGAAACGGATTCAAACAAATCTAGCTACCCTCACAGTAGAGTATGTCTACCGCCTTACAAAAGAAGCTTTTCCTAGCACCGTGCTTGTAATCTACCGAATACAATGGAAAGGAAATCGTCTGAAGTTTATCACGTCACTAACGCCCTTCTTGCCAACGGCTATCCACCTGCCGTCAAAAATGAAAATCCTTCCCCGGAACTTATTCCTTCACCGGAAGAATTGGTGGGCGTGTTTTTCAATCTGATTGAAATAAATCAACCGCTATGGCTTACATTCATCACGTTCCTAGTATCACAGAACCCCTCACAAGTCGTCTTAGAAAGAACGGAATTAAAGTTGTGACTAGACCTCATAAGACCCTGCAACAAGAATTCCCTTCCCCCAAGTTTAGGCCTCCCATTGAACTTCAAACCAATGTGGTGTATAAAATCCCTTGCGCCGATTGTCCTTGGAGCTACATTGGTGGGACTGGAAGGTGTTTTTCAACGAGAAAAAAGGAACACACTCGAAATGTAAAAATATGTAGAATAAAACTGGCTCTAATATTGCAGTTCACGCTTGGCGTAATAATCACCGGCTATTGACTTCAACAATGCCAGAGTTAATTGACAAGGAAACTTCCGAATTAGAAAACCTTTGTGGAGTCTTGGCACACCGCTAACACTAATGGGTCACTAGAGAAGCAGACAATAAATCCAAGCCTTTGCCAAAACAATACTCTATTCTTTTAGATTAGTGTTTTTCCCTTTTACCGTTTTTTATATTTTTTTTACACTTCCATTTTGTATGTATTTTCCATCTCGCGCATTGACATCTTAGTTTTTAAAGGCTTTAGTCTGAAAGCCGAAAGCTTATGTTTTTAAATTCTTCTTCTTAACCAGAGAACGCTTTTTACATCAATATGTTTCCAAAACGTGGTTACTCTTCTATTTTTACAGTGCAAAGCGCCTTACCGTGGCCACCCAACAAACTTTCACATTTGACAGCCTACGTGTAAATACGGCGACAACTCAGCGACCCATGCAACGGTGTTCAAATTACGACCGTACGAGGCATGACTGTCAATAAAATTCGCACACCCTGATTGGCGGATAATTTGTAAAAAGAATTGTTAAGTGGCCACGGTAAGACGCATCGCACTGTAAAAGAATATTATCGTTATTACACGCTGTTTTCCTCAATATTTCAAGCGCACAATTTGAAAAACGACTAAAACACTACCCTTTACCCGCCCTGACAATAGCAAGGGGAAGCGCTTTGGTGCTGGGCATGTTCATGGACCTTTTCCTTTAAATTGCGTTTTATTGGATACAAATCATGCGGACTTTGACTTCAAATGGCGCAATGAAACTTATGGTTGTGTTCACCAACGATGCTTCAAACGAGATATGTTTAGCGTTGACATCAAATCAACGCTGATTTGTTCATGAAAGCACCACGATAACAAGCACGCTTGATGCATGCTTCTCAAATCAATGTCAGTTTAAAATTGTGATTAAAGACAAAGATTGTCTGGCTGTAACAATCGACGTGCGTGGCTTCAACTTTGATCTTATTAGTAAAAACGCCACGGCAACGTTTCTGTCATGATATAATTAATATTCAGAGAGAAAAGGCAGCTGGTGTGCACGATAACAGACCGTACCATCTTGTATTCCAAAATATTTTGTTGTTCAGCGCATTTTCGCTCCAAGGCTTCTTTTGCGCGCGTGGGCATAGCAAGGCAGATGCAGCCAAGAGGCGGTTTCGCCCGAGGATAGCTATTTAATTCGCCGTGCTGTAATATTTTCGTGTTCCTTGATGATACCGTAGATCGGCGAAAGCTAGGAATAAAAATTTCCGCAACAGCAGATCAAGGCCTCACTCGAAAAGTTTATTCTTCCATCTATAAATATGTTGCTAAAAGACAACATCAATAAACGACAGCTGTTAAACGGGGATCACATACAGTTGAACCTTTGAAATTCGCTTTTGTCGCTCAACAACGCCAGATCATTTTCTTACTCAGAGAACAAGGATGGTTTTATCTTCGAAGACGTACTGAAGTGGATAGTTCGTCCAAACACATTATGCGTCTTGTGCCGTCTTTATACGAGACAAATTTAACAGACACAGAAATGTTTGCCCAAGTTCATCCCAGACGGATTATGCGTCTCACTCGTCTTGTATTGTTCGTCCCTTCTTTACACCAGACGAATACCAGGAGAGAAGACTAATTTGTCTGAACGGTTATGCATGCGTCTCGAGTACAAAAATGGCCAATGGCAGTGGTTCAGTTCCGGTTGGGGTGACACTGACAGAAAATGAATTATGGGGAAACAGCCATCGTCGTTTTCTCGTATTTCTTTAAACAAACGTTTAAGGGAGTGTTTACATGATACCGGTACGAGTTTCATTCTGGTACGAGTTGTCAATTTCATACCGGGTTTACGTGGACGACACAAATATTGAAACAGGGTTGACGCATGAACCAAAACAATGATGGACGCCATCTTGACGAATATTTAGAAATACAACGCATGCGTCAATAGTCCCAGTCCACCACAACTTGACGACTCGTACCGGAATGGGAGTCAATGTAGCGTTTACATGATACCGGTATAACTTTTCATACCGGTATGAGAAATTCGATCCGGTACAACTACCGGGATGAACTCATACCGGTATGAGTTGTACTGGTATGAGATTTTTCACCGGTATCATGTAAACAAATACAGAGCAATAAGTAAGAACCGGGATGAACTCGTACCAGAATGAAACTCGTACCTGTATCATGTAAACACCCCCTAAGTCATTCATCTTATTTTTCACATGGCTCGTTTTCCTTTGTTCTTCGAGGCTGATTATATAGAAACCCCGCTAATTAACAACTGTCTGAAAAGCTGGGGGCGGTTTTGATTGTAACAGGGGAGTGCGGGGCTGATATTTTAATAACCCCCTAGGGGATTATTATAGTTGATAATCCCCTAGGTGAATATTACCCTCGCACACACCCACATGCCTTCCATTTCACGCACTGACAAACAAAACAACGACTTTACTTTGTCATCCACGACTATGATATCCCTCTTCGACGCTTTCTTCTTGTTTGCTTTAGTCTCTTTTTCAACACTGCCGATTGAGACTTCTTGATGCTCGTCCGAGTGGTCAAAGCTGAACAACACTTCTGTCGCCTCCTCAACATTAAACTGAGCGTTTTCGTGGTCCACTAGCCGATTGTTCGAAGATAAAAATTTCTCTAACTCATTGCCCCGATTTGACGAGCCATTAAAGCTATTTGTGTGAGGAAAAGTTCTTCCTCAGAGTCACTCGTTTCTGTCTTCCTTGCAGTACAGTGTGAAAAAATGAAGTAGTTGTAAAGCTGTCAGTATTTTTTAACAATGTCCAAATCGCAGAGCTATTTTCCCAATCTTAAATGTATTGTAAAGCTTCTTTAGTATGCATATGGTTGTTTTGGTCGGTAAACCAAAAGCAAAAAGATAACGTCTATAGCGATACTCACCGTTACGTCACCTATTGTTATTAATGTCCCAACCAGAGATCTATTGGTTATTGAGACAAAGGGTTCATTTGTTTTACGGTGAGCAAATTTGAATAACAAAACAAATTGCTCATCAATGTTTGTAAACAGTGAATACAGCTATTATGCTGTTTTACAATGGTAAACCCCACTGCGTTTTTTTGCAACTATTGTTCTATTGTCAAGTGTATGCACGGAAAACTATTTGTTTGTTTGTTTGTTTTGTCAGTGTACGTGTGTCAAAACAACGAACAAAATCATGTCACGGTTGATACCTTGCCCATGTGATACCTCGCCCATGTGAAATCACATATCTCCTCGTTGCCTCAAAATAACCCTTACGTAACTCGATGATGTTATCAAAAAGTTATCTAAAAAAAATTCCACACGAGTATGCTTGTTCCCAAAGGAAAAAGTTCATCATTTCAAAGATTGCTCTTACTTCAATAGATTTACATGTAATACACCAATTTCGATATATTAAAATTCAGTCCGAAACAAAAGGCATCATCTCGGACTGAATTAATTGGTCTATTGTATAGATTGTTTACTAATTATCTTTGAAAAATGC